>JARQOD010004601.1:0-53704 GCA_033576555.1 Oophaga sylvatica
TAAAATTAACTCTCTCATAACCAAACACAAGAAACAGCAGCTCAGCTGTGAGAAGTCAGAATGTGCAATCGCGACGATCTTCGTGGCGATGCACCCATGACACTCCCCATTACTCAGAGACTCCAGTTCAAAACCCTAACCATGGCATACAAAGCCATCCACAACCTGTCTCCTCCATACATCTGTGACCTACTCTCCCGGGACTTACCTGCACGCAACCTACAATCCTCACAAGATCTCCTTCTCTACTCCCCTCTTATCTCCTCTTCACACAATCGCATACAAGATTTCATACATGCATCCTCTCTGCTCTGGAACTCTCTACTCCAACATATCAGACTCTCACCTGCTATGAAAACCTTCAGAAGGAACCTGAAGAACCACCTCTTCTGAAAAGCCTACAACCTACAGTAACCATCGTTCCACCATACTGCTGCATGACCATCTCTATCCCCACCTACTATATCCTCACCTATCCTTTTAGATTTTGAGCACTCACGGGCAAGGTTCTTTCCTTTTTCTGTTTCAGGGACCCCAGCTCTTATGGCCTGTGCTTGGACTTTGATATTATTTTTTTAGTTATAAATCACTGAGATGGAAATAACTCTTTTGTACCCAATATTTCTTTAGGTCTGCAGTTAGTAAGTAGATAATGCCAATATAACTGGTGGCTTTGGATAGTGAATGGGGCTAACCATGGATTTCTAGCACAGAAAATTGTACCTGTAATGTTTTTGTCCTAAATGCTATTATTTTTAGGCACTGTACCAAGGGTTGCATGGTTTATTATACTGATAACTGACTACACATTGTAAAATTGGTGCAAATTACTCCTTGGATAGCTGAAGTAGCCACAGTATAGACAACCGTATGAGGCTGACCATTGTACATGGAAGTTGAAATTGGGTCAATAAATGTCTTTTATACAGACACATGCAATGCCTTTGAAGCCATTTTACCCATTTCCATATATTACGTTTTTGAAGCGTAGAATGAAGATGTTCTATGTTAACTGTAATTATGGTCATTTATTCAACAGAAAAATGATAGATTTTACATTGTCCATTCACCAGTGTAGAAATATCCCTATGTTATTAGAATTAAAATGGCCCCTTAATCATACACAGTATGATATCGATAATATAAAGGTAAATTGGGTGCAATCAAGTAACATATTGTTGCTTTGTCAGCCTCCACTTATTTCACAAATTACTACTTTTCAGAAAGTCAAGCACTTATTATTTTTACTGTTATTCAAATTGAAGTCATCGCTCCCCACTGTGCTACTGAGCAGACTGGCTCATTCAGAGCAGCCATGTACAATACAAAAACATTTGGTTGCATTGAATAAGGACACTAGACAATGATGCTTGATAATTTTCCAGCCCAAACCTCCACAAAATGTCACCATCATTGTGCTGTAAACTTAGGCATAATCCTCATCATTAGGGTTTATTCCAAGGAATAAATTACATTTACTACTACTCTGGTTACAGTTTTTATTTTGACTTGAATAAATTTATTACAAATGCAGTTATTCATTCTCTTCTGTATGTAAAACTATAGGAAAAATGCTGCACATTCCACAGATCATGAAAAGTTTGATGTAAAACTCCACCTTTGGAGTTATCGTAATCAAAATGTCAGAATGCATAAGTAGTATTACCTAATTATGTGTATGTATATACATATATATATTTATATATATATATATATATAAATAACTAGAAACTAGAAGTTTACATATACTATATAAAAAGACATATGCATTTGCTTACTTACAGCAAAGTCAAAAGTTTGCATACACTAAGATTACCATGACTTTAATCAATTCTGGACTGCGCATATGATGATGTATGATATTATGTGTTTGGAAGATTCAGATTTTTCTTTATTCGTTTTTTTTTTTCCAACATCTGTGTTAATTAGAGACACACTTGTGGGTGTATTTTAATATGCACCTGAAACACACTGCTTCTTTGTGTAGCATCATAGGAAAGTCTAAAGAAATCATCCAAGATGTCAGGAAGAGAATTGTGGACTTGCGCAAGTCTGGCTCATCCTTGGGTACAATTTCAAATATCTGAAGGTGCCTCGTTCATCTGTACAAACAATTATATGCAAGTACAAACAAGATGGGAATGTCCAGCCATCAATACCGCTCAGGAAGGAGATGGGTTCTGTGTTCCAGAGATGAACGTGCTTTGGTACAACGTGTACATATCAACCTAAGGACAAAAGCAAAATCCTTTGTGAAGATGATGGCGGAAGCTGGTAAGATTGTGTCAATATCCACAGTGAAACGAGTACTGTATCAACATGAGCTGAAAGGCCACTCTGCCAGGAAGAAGCCTTTACTCCAAAAGAAACATGCAAAAAGCCAGATTAATGTTTGCAAATGCACACAGGACCACAGATCTTAATTTTTGAGGTCTGATGAAACTTGAACTTTTTGAGCTTAATTACCATGGTTACGTTTGGAGGAAAAAGGAAGAAGCTTGGAAATCTAAGAACACCATCCAACTGTGAAACATGGGTGTGGTAGCATCATGTTGTGGGGTTGTTTTGCATCAGTCCTATGCCGTTTGGCAAAGCGTTGGGCCCTCTCCTGAGAGTGAGACAACTTATCCACTACTTGATTCCAAATCTGCTGCATTCTCTCTACCATAGAATCAACACCAGGACAGGCAGAAGCCTTCACCTGCCCTGAAGAAAACCGAGGATGAAACCCGAAGTTGCAGAAAAAAGGGGACATCAAAGTGGCAGAACTAGCCCTATTATTCAGAGCGAATTCAGCCAAGGGCAAAAAAGAGACCCAGTCATCTTGATCAGCAGACACAAAACATCTCAAATAAGTTTCCAAAGTCTGGTTTGCTCTCTCAGTCTGCCCATTGGTCTGAGGGAGAAACGCAGAGGAGAAAGACAACTGAATTCCCAGTTTAGAACAAAAGGCTCTCCAAAATCTGGAAACAAATTGGACTCCTCTGTCAGACACAATGTTCTCCGGAATGCCGTGCAAACGAACCACCTGCTGAAAAAACAAGTATACCAACTCGGAAGAGGATGGCAACTTTGGCAGTGGTACAAGATGGACCATCTTGGAAAATCTATCTCAGATCACCCAGATAACAGTCATTCTCTGAGAGACAGGGAGGTTGGAAATAAAATCCATTGAGATATGGGTCCATGGCCTCCTGGGCACAGGCAGTGGCACTAACAATCCACTAGAGCGAGAACAGGGTTTGGACTGAGAACAAGTCCCACAGGACTGCACAAAATTCCTGACATCACGAGATAAAGCAGGCCACCAAAAAGACCATCTCACCAAATCTCTGGTAACAAAAATACCGGGATGACCAGCCAACGCGAAGCAATGAATTTCAGACATTACTTTCCTCCTCCATTGGTCGGGGACATACAATTTCCCCATAGGGCACCGTTCAGGTTTATCCCCCTGAAATTCCTCCAGGGCAAGTCTCAAATCGGGTGAGATAGCAGAAAGAACCACACCCTCATTTAGAATGGTAGTAGGCTCAGTCACATCAAGAGAATCCGCAAAGAAACTCCTAGAGAGGGCATCCACCTTAACATTCTTAGTGCCAGGAAGAAAGGAGACCACAAAATTAAAACGCGTGAAAAGCAAGGCCCACCTAGCCTGTGTAGGATTTAATCACTTGGCTGATTCGAGATAGATCAAGTTCTTGTGGTCAGTGAGGACCACAACTTGATGTTTGGCTCCTTCCAACCAATGTCTCCACTCTTCAAACGCCCACTTCATAGCCAATAATTCCTGATTCCCCACATCATAATTACGCTCGGCTGGGGAAAATTTTCGAGAGAAGAAGGCACAAGGGTTAATCTTAGAGGTTACAGGATCCCTTTGGGACAAAACGGCTCCTGCACCAATCTCAGAAGCATCTATCTCCACCTGAAATGAGAGAGAAACATCAGGATGCCGTAGAACAGGAGCAGAAGTGAATCTCCGCTTAAGCTCCTGAAACGCCGAAACTGCCTCTGGAGACCAATTCACCACATCAGAGCCCTTTTTGGTCAAATCCGTCAATGGTTTCACAATACCAGAAAAATTACTTATACATTTACGATAAAAATTAGCAAAACCCAAAAACATCTGAAGAGCCTTCAAGGAAGTGGGCTGAACCCAATCATAAATGGCCTGAACCTTGACCGGGTCCATTTCAATAGCGAACGGAGACAAAATGAATCCCAAAAAATAAATTTTTTGTACGCCAGAGACATTTTGATCCCTTAACATACAAAGCATTTTCTCTCAAAATCCGGAATACAATCTGAACATGTTCCACATGAGAATCCCAATCATTGGAAAAAATCAAAATATCATCCAAATAAACGATCAAAAACTTGTCCACAAAATCCCAGAAAATATCGTACATGAAGGACTGGAAGACGGAGGGGGCATTAGTGAGCCCAAAAGGCATCACTAGGTACTCAAAATGCCCCTCAGGAGTATTAAACGCCGTCTTCCATTCATCACCGTGCTTAATGCGAATAAGATTATATGCCCCCTCAGGTCAAGCTTGGTAAACCAACCAGCACCTTTCACTCAGGAGAATTAATTGGAGATCAGGGGTAACGGATACTGATATTTAACAGTGATCTTATTAAGGAGACGATAGTTAATGCATGGCCTCAATGAGCCATCCTTCTTGGCCACAAAGTAAAAGCCGGCACCTAAAGGTGAAGAGGATGGTCTAATATGACCCTTCTCCAACGACTCTTTGATATAAGATCACATAGCATCATGCTCAGGTACAGACAAATTGAAGAGCCGACCCTTGGTAAATTTACAACCGGGCACTAACTCAATCGCGCAATCATAACTCCTGTGAGGAGGCAAGGACGCAGACTTACTCTCACTAAACACATCAGAACAATCAGCCAAATAGTCAGGGACATCCTGAGACTGGGGAGAGGTAGAGAAAACAGGAGTGTCACTACGAACACATTGACAACCCCAACTAACCACTGACACAGACTTACAATCCAAAACAGGATTATGGGTCTGCAACCAAGGAAAACCCAGTACAATAATGTCCTGTAAATTATGTAACACCAAAAATTTACAATTCTCTTGGTGGTCCAGGGCTACCCGCATTATCACTTGGGTCCAAAACTGGGGTTTATTCTCCGCCAAAGGGTTAGCATCAATACCCTGCAAAGGAATAGGAGTCCACAGGGGTACCATGGGAAAACCACAACGTTTGGCAAAGTCAAAATCCATTAGGTTCAGGGCTGCTCCTGAATCAACAAAAGCCTTAGCAGAAAATGAAGATAAGGAGCAGATCAAGGTAACCGTTAAGAGGAATTTAGGCTGTACATTGCCCAAAACAAATGAGTGAGCCAAACATTTTCCCCACTTGGGGCAGACGGAAATAGTATGAGAGGCGTTCCCACAAAAAAAGCACAACTTATTACGCCTTCTAAATTTTCGATGTTGAGCCCTAGAAACAACCCTATCACACTGCATGGGCTCAGAGGTTTGTCCGAAAGGCAACACCGCCTCTCGCATAGTTTTACGTTCACGTAAACGTCTGTCAATTTGAATGGCTAATGACATAGAGTCGTTGAGACCATCGGGGACAGGAAATCCCACCAGAACATCTTTTACTGTCTAGGGCATCATCGTTCTATTTAGTAAGGACTGCCCACTTTCGGAATTTCTGACAATATAACTGCCGCTTCCTGACCCTGGTTCAATGCCAATAAGGTTTTCTCAGCTTGATCAATAACATTAGGTTCATCATACAACAACCCCAGAGCCTGAAAAAACGCATCCACATTAGCAAAAACAGGATCCCCAGGTGTCAGGGAAAAGGCCCAGTCCTGAGGGTCGCCGCGCAACAAGGAGATGAAAATTTTAACTTGCTGCACCGAGTTCCCTGAGGAATTAGGTTTCAAGGCAAAAAACTATTTACAATTATTCTTAAAGTTCAAAAATTTAGACCAATCCCCAGAAAAGAAATCAGGAATAGGGATCTTCGGTTCTACAGTAGACAACTGAGCGAGATAGGCAGAAATTCTCCGAACTTCAGCAGCGAGCTGCTCAACACGATCAGACAAATGACTAGTCTCCATGAAGAAAAAATCCTCCTACGGCCCTCAAAGAAAAAGAGGAAAAAATATATAAAAAATCCTGACAACTTTTTTTTTTTTTTTTTTTTACTATTCTTTCCTTCTTTAGAGTACCCAAGAATCTACAGTCGGGCCGGTGATTCTATTATGATTCGGTAACCGAGGAGGACAATAGCAAAAATAGGCTAGGCAACAAGACACCCAGAGAGGTTGGTAACTTAGCGGATTGCAGACCCCTAAACTGACAACACAACTAGAATTAGCCATGGGCAGGGGTGGGATTCAAATTTTGAACAACAGGTTCTGTGTTTGTGCGTCGGAAAACCACACCCATTTTTAAGCCACACCCGTTTTTAAAGCCACCCCAATTTTTAAAGCCACACCCATTTACACACACCTTTTCCTCAAACATATACAAGTAGAGGCGCAGTCAAAAGGCTGGGTCTCACATAGCGATACACCAGCGATCCCGACAACGATCAGGATCGCTGGTGTATCGCTACATTATCGCTGCTGAGCTGCCAAACAGGCAGCTCAGGCAGCGATCAGCACAAGTGACACTGCAGGTAACATCGCTTAGTTACCCACAGTGTACCTTGGATACCAGCGCCCTGATGCAGGGAGCTGGTAACCAAGGTACACAGCGGGTTTCCAGGCGCTGCGCGGTGCCTGGAAACCCGCTGTGTACCTTGGTTACCAGCTCCCTGCATCAGGGCGCTGGTATCCAAGGTACACAGCAGGTTTCTAGGCACAGCCCCGTGCCTGGAAACCCGCTGTGTACCTTGGTTACCAGCGGATCGCTGGTCTCCCGCCTGTCACACGCAGCAATGCGTGCCTGTCAGCGGGAGACCAGCGATAAAAAAAATGTCCTGACATTTCAGCGACGATCAGCGATACCCGGCAGGGGGGCTGATCGTCGCTGAATGTCACACACAGCGATATCGCTGGTGAGCTCGCTGCTGCGTCACAAAACTAGTGACTCAGCACAGATCTCGCTAGCGATATCGCTATGTGGGACGGGGGCTAAACAGTTGAAAAAAAAAAAATTGGAATGAGATCAGAACAGTGCACATTCTGGCCAGCGGCTCTCCTGACCCGAGTGTGACAGCTGTATATATTTCTATGCAGCTGTCTTACTTGACTGACCAGCTGGCCAGGCTGTGCACTACATTCTGATTCATACGACAGTCTGTTTGCGTCCTAATGGTAATTAAAAGTAAAAATCACCATACCCTTCCTGAAAAATATTTAGACTTGAGAGTCCTCAGTGGCTGATACCCTTTAATGGCTAACTGAAAAGATGGTAACAAATTGCAAGCTTTCGAGACTATTCAGGTCTCTTCATCAGGCTAAACTAATACAAAATCTGAAGAATCACATATTTATGCACAACACAGCACAGAAACAATGCAATAGGTGTCACGCGGTCTTATGATATGTGTACGATGTCAGTAAACTATTCTTAAAAGAACAACACTCTATACAACATATAGATTAGCAACATCAGCATGTAAATATAGAATAGATTTACCTGACACGATATCCGTTGAACTCAGGGTTAATCTTGAGGACTTGATACACTGTCACAGGAAAGAGGAGGACCGGGGGTCTAACCTGACCCTAAACTGGGGTCCTAACTAATCCCTCACCTTGGAGGTACTGATAATGGTTCAGAGGTCCAAGTCTCCAGCCTAACCCTGTCTCCTATCAGTCCCTGAACCCTGTAATCAGTCCTAAGAAGGATTCTGATTACCACCAAAGGGATATGGGCTGATCTCTGCTAAATACACAGATTAGACATATAAGACAGACTGGAGAAAACACAGACTTGCATACACACTCAAACACAGAAGGAACATAAATGATCTGGGATATTAAACTCTAAGCAAGGTGAGCTTAAAACAACTAAGGAGCTCTTTAACTTAAGTCTATACAGATACAATCCTATCTGTGGTCTGCATGAAGAATTTCACTGGCAACTCCCAACACAGACAACCAGAGATTTAAAGGAAACCAATCAACAAATAATTAATTGCAGCCGGGAGAAAACTGCACCCAGTCCCAGAACTGAGCACAGACAGAATTAACTCCCTAACTGCCAAACACAAAGAAACAGCAACTCAGCTGTGAGAAGTCAGAATGTGCAACCGCGACGATCTTCGTGGCGATGCACACATGACAGTACCCCCCCTTCTACGAGGGGCCTCCGGACCCTCAGGGCCAGGTTTGCCCGGGTGAGTTCTGTGGAAGGTCCGCACCAAACGATCTGCGTTAATGTCAGACGCAGGAACCCACGTCCTCTCCTCTGGACCATACCCCTTCCAATGCACCAAGTACTGAAGGGACCGGCGATTCAGACGTGAGTCAATGATCTTTGACACTTGAAACTCCAAGTTACCATTGACCACCACTGGAGGAGGAGGTAGAGGTGATGGTATGACTGGTGCCACGTACCTCTTAAGTAATGACTTGTGGAACACATTATGAATTTTAAACGTAGGAGGGAGGTCCAGACGAAATGCCACAGGATTAATTATGGAACTGATCCTGTACGGCCCGATGAATCTGGGGCCCAGCTTCCAGGAGGGAACTTTAAGTTTTATATTCCTGGTAGACAACCATACCAGATCGTTCACATTAAGATCTGGACCAGAAACTCTCCTCCTATCAGCCATACGTTTATAACGGTTCCCCATAGCACTCAGATTATTCAATACACCTCTCCACACTGAAGCAAGTGACGACGAGAAACGCTCCTCCTCAGGAACCCCAGAAGGGCCCCCCCCATTGAATGTACAAAACTGGGGATGAAAACCATATGCCCCAAAAAACGGGGACTTACCAGTGGACTCGCTCCGCCTGTTGTTAAGAGCGAACTCTGCCAGAGGCAAGAAAGAAGACCAGTCCTCCTGGTTCTCTGAGACAAAACACCGAAGATAAGTCTCTAGGCTTTGATTCAGACGCTCTGTCTGACCATTGGTCTGCGGATGAAAAGCCGAGGAAAATGACAATTGCATCCCCCGACGTAAACAAAATGCCCTCCAAAACTTGGACACAAACTGAGACCCCCTATCTGACACCACATCAGAAGGCAACCCATGAAGTCTCACAATCTCCCCAATGAACACCTGCGCCAGAGTTTTAGCATTAGGGAGGGCAGGAAGAGCAATGAAATGTGCCATCTTACTGAACCTGTCAACAACCACCAGTATGACAGTCTTCCCTGACGACTGAGGAAGGTCCGTGATGAAGTCCATAGACAAATGAGTCCATGGACGCTCCGGAAGTTTCAAGGGTAAGAGGGTCCCAGACGGACGGGTATGAGGGGTCTTAGAGCGAGCACAAACCCCACAGGACGCGACAAAAGTTAAAACATCTTTATTAACGTTAGGCCACCAAAACCGGCGAGAAAGGAGATCTAAAGTAGCCTTACTCCCTGGATGTCCTGCTAAAGCAGAATTATGATGTGCCTCAATAACCTTTTGTCTCAACTGATTTGGGACAAACAGTCTCCCTGGAGGTCCTGCAGGGGCGTCCCCTGAGCCTCTAACACCTCCTCCTCAAGCTCAGAACATACAGCCGACACTACCACCCCCTCCTGAAGGATAGGAATCGGGTCATCCATTTTCCCGGCCCCTGGGAAACTGCGAGACAAGGCATCCGCCTTAACATTCTTAGATCCAGGGCGATAAGTGACAACAAAATTAAACCTGGTAAAAAACAACGACCATCGAGCTTGTCTGGAATTCAGACGCTTAGCAGATTCCAAATACAGCAGGTTCTTGTGATCAGTAATGACGGTGACCGGGTGGACTGCCCCCTCCAAAAAGTGACGCCATTCTTCAAAAGCCAACTTAATGGCCAAAAGTTCCCTATTGCCGATATCATAATTCCTTTCGGCGGACGACAATTTTTTAGAAAAGAAAGCGCACGGATGCCATTTACCAGGGACGGACCCTGGGACAATATTGCACCCACCCCTACGTCAGACGCGTCCACCTCCACAACGAACGGCTGTGATGCATCTGGTTGGATGAGAACGGGTGCCGAAGCAAAACATTTTTTCAAAGAGGAAAAAGCTTGGCAAGCTTTGTCCGACCATTTAGAAAAATCCGTCCCTTTTCTTGTCATGTCAGTGAGAGGTTTGACAACAGATGAGAAATTACAAATAAATTTCCGGTAGTAGTTAGCAAACCCCAGAAAACGCTGCAGAGCCTTAAGATCCTCTGGCTGATCCCATTCAAGCACTGCTCTCACCTTTTCAGGGTCCATACGGAAACCGGAGGCTGACACCAAGAAACCCAAAAACTGAAGTTCCTGTACGGCGAATACACACTTTTCCAGTTTGGCGTATAGTTTATTGTCTCGCAAGATCTGCAACACCTGTCTCACATGCTCCTGGTGAGACACAAGATCTGGTGAGTAAATTAAAATGTCGTCCAAATATACGACCACAAACAGCCCCACCAGATGACGAAAAATGTCATTAACAAAATGTTGGAATACTGCTGGTGCAGTAGTCAGACCAAAAGGCATGACAAGGTTCTCATAATGTCCCTCCGGCGTGTTAAACGCCGTTTTCCACTCATCCCCCTCTTTTATCCTAATCAGATTATACGCCCCCCTGAGATCCAATTTAGAGAACCATTTGGCGCCAACAATTTGATTGAAGAGATCAGGAATCAGAGGGAGTGGATACGGATCTCGAACAGTAATCCGATTAAGTTCGCGGAAATCCAAGCAAGGGCGTAGGCCTCCATCTTTTTTCTTCACAAAGAAGAACCCCGCGGCCACTGGGGAAGATGAAGGTCTAATATGCCCTTTGGCCAGACTTTCCGAAATATAATCTTTCATAGCCTGCCTCTCAGGACCAGAAAGGTTATATAACCTAGCTTTAGGTAACTTAGCATCAGGAAGTAAATTAATAGAGCAGTCATACACGCGATGAGGAGGCAACTCCTGACACCCCTCCTCAGAGAACACATCCCCAAAGTCCTCCAAAAAAGGAGGCAAAGTACTAGGCACGACCGCACTGATGACTGTGTTCATGCAGTTACTTTTGCAAAACTCCCCCCATTGGCTTATATCTCTGGACTGCCAATTAATCACAGGGTTATGTTTAACCAACCAAGGAAGTCCCAACACAATAGGAGTAGGTAGACCCTCCAACACATAACAAGATAATAGTTCCCTATGTATTGCCCCTACCCGAAGGTCAATGTTATGAACCTCATGAACAAAGCTACCTTGGCCGAGAGGCCTGGCGTCAATGGAGAATATAGGGATCGGTTTGACCAATACACTCAGATACATACCTTGAGCCTGAGCAAACTGAGCGTCAACCAGATTAGCCCCGGACCCACTATCAAGAAGAACAGAAAATCTCTCCACTCTCGTACCAACCACCACCTCCACTGGTACAAGGAACTGAGAAGAACTAGCGGACGAAATACATACTCCCAGGTTGTCGTCCACCACACAACCTGGGATTAACAGTTTTCCGGCGACTTTTTGCTCAACAAGGCACGGGATGGACATCCCCCAACAAAATGTCCCTCTTTCCCGCAGAAGAAACACCTTCTAGTCCTGCGGCGTACCGCCAATCCCCTCCTACGAAATGATGTCCCTCCCAACTGCATAGGCTCCTCCGAACAGACAAGGGGAACCTCAACATAAGGGACTTTAGTAGTAGGTGGAGTAACAACAGGGGGCGGAGTTACCTCGCACCTCTCCCGGAGCCGTCTATCAGTACGGATAGCTAGGGCCATAGCAGCCTCCAGTGATGGAGGAGAATCATACTGAGCCAAAACGTCCTTTAATTTGTCAGAAAGCCCATGACAAAACTGGCTCCTAAGAGCTGGGTCATTCCACGAGTATCTGTGGCCCATCTACGGAACTCAGAAGCAAATTCCTCCGCCGGACGATCTCCCTGCTGTATCTTACGTAATTTTGTCTCAGCAAGAGAGACCCGATCTGGGTCATCATATACCAAACCCAGGGCAGTAAAAAATCGATCTACTGACTGTAGAGCCGGGGATCCCGGAGGAAGGGAGAAGGCCCAGGATTGAGGGTCCCCTTGTAGGAGCGAGATAACAATTCCCACTCCTTGCTCTTCACTCCCTGATGATCGAGGCCGAAGCCGAAAATACAATTTACATGCTTCCCTGAAGGTAAAAAATTTGTCTCGCCCACCAGTGAACCTGTCCGGGAGAGCTACTTTAGGTTCAAATCTGGTTTGCTCCGAGGGAGACAAAACTTTGGACTTAATGTCCGTCAGCTCCATGGATAATCCCTGCAACTGCAGAGCCAGCTGGGCTACTGGATCCATGGCAACTGGGAATAATTTTATGGGCCAGTGAAAATGTCACGCGGTCTTATGATATGTGTACGATGTCAGTAAACTATTCTTAAAAGAACAACACTCTATACAACATATAGATTAGCAACATCAGCATGTAAATATAGAATAGATTTACCTGACACGATATCCGTTGAACTCAGGGTTAATCTTGAGGACTTGATACACTGTCACAGGAAAGAGGAGGACCGGGGTCTAACCTGACTCTAAACTGGGGTCCTAACTAATCCCTCACCTTGGAGGTACTGATAATGGTTCAGAGGTCCAAGTCTCCAGCCTAACCCTGTCTCCTATCAGTCCCTGAACCCTGTAATCAGTCCTAAGAAGGATTCTGATTACCACCAAAGGGATATGGGCTGATCTCTGCTAAATACACAGATTAGACATATAAGACAGACTGGAGAAAACACAGACTTGCATACACACTCAAACACAGAAGGAACATAAATGATCTGGGATATTACACTCTAAGCAAGGTGAGCTTAAAACAACTAAGGAGCTCTTTAACTTAAGTCTATACAGATACAATCCTATCTGTGGTCTGCATGAAGAATTTCACTGGCAACTCCCAACACAGACAACCAGAGATTTAAAGGAAACCAATCAACAAATAATTAATTGCAGCCGGGAGAAAACTGCACCCAGTCCCAGAACAGAGCACAGACAGAATTAACTCCCTAACTGCCAAACACAAAGAAACAGCAACTCAGCTGTGAGAAGTCAGAATGTGCAACCGCGACGATCTTCGTGGCGATGCACACATGACAATAGGTAAGACATTAGATAAGAAAAAAATGTCGCTGTCCATATAACTGTTATATAACCACTGGGCCCGGGTGATGAGTCTGTCAGACAGCGCTGTGCAGCTCAGCCATATGCAAGTACACATGAATATTCAAAGTACATTTCAGGGCACACATGGGGCCGTGCTCTGACCTTGCGTTGTGCACTCCTGGTACAGGACACATGGAGCACATATAGGGTATAGTACGTTTCAGGACACATTATGGGCCACAGGCAGCACACATAGCCTATGTGTGTCCTGATGTGTGTTGCCTGGGCTGTGCCCCATAATGTGTCCTGAAACGTACCATCCATACCCTATCATATCATCTATATGTGCCCCATGTGTCCTGTACCAGAGTGCACAACGCAAGGTCAGAGCACGACCCCATGTGTGCCCTGAAATGTACCAAGTATACCTTATGTGACATAGGGTATATACTTGGGGTACATTTTCAGGGCACACATCAGGGGGTCAGTCGGGCTCTCACCTGGCATTGGAGTGGTACAGGGCAGGCTGCGTCTCAAGTGAGTCCCCCAGCGGCCCCCGCACACCGTCCGTCCTGCTCCACCGTACAGCAGCTGCAGCACACACACAGAGCAAAGTAAGTTTACTTTGCAAACCACTGGGCCCGGGTCTGCGGCTATATGGTGCCGCATCATGGAGGACAGTGTCACTAAGGTGCCAGCACACCCATGCCAGGCTATAGGGTGCCACAACACGGAAGACAGCGCTCCCTGAGGTGCCAGCACACCCATGCCAGGCTACCGGGTGCCACAATACAGAGGACAGCGCTCCCTGCGGTGCCAGCACACCCATACGAGGCTACAGGGTGCCACACCACCGAGGACAGCACTCACTGTGGTGCCAGCACACCCATGCCAGGCCGAGCAATAGGGTGCCACATAAGAGGTCAGGACCCTGGCAGGAGCACAGCCTAGAACCAGCTCTTACACGGCTCTGCACCGACTCACACTGTGACTGACTGCTCCATGACTATCCTGTGTTACCTCACTAACTCCAGCCCACACACAACTGCTCCGGTCCAGGCTCCAGCCCCCTACAACTCATCCTAAAGACTACCGACCCCCCAGGCCGAGCAATAAGGTGCCACATAAGAGGTCAGGACCCGGGCAGGAGCACAGCCTAGAACCAGCTCTTACACGGCTCTGCACTGACTCACACTGTGACTGGCTGTTCCATGACTATCCTGTTACCTCCACTAACTCCAGCCGACACACCACTGATCCGGTCCAGGCTCCAGCCCCCCACAACTCATCGTAATGACCTAATCGACCCTGGGCCCCTTCCACAGCGGCGCGCTGCGCAGCTCAGCTCACACTGGTAGGCTGCAGGCGGCGTGCGCGTAGTAGCTGAGCGCCTGTGCCTGCCTCATGATTGTCTCAGTCTGTGATGGAGTACATACCCAATTGCCGCAGGTATCAGTGCGCGGGGGCCGGTGGGGTGTGCTGTGTGCGCCTGTATCAGTGCGCGGTATCCGGATTCCGGCTGCCTGGGCGCACTGTGCAGGCTAGGAAGGCTGCAGAGCCCGACTCCTGAGTGCAACATAATACCGGATCAGCTGTGAATCTCCCCGATTCGGGGAACCGGCAGCTTTTTTAACAAGCGGTTCCATCGAACCGGGCAGAACCGGCTGAATCCCACCCCTGGCCATGGGACGTACCTACGATACCCTAGACGCCTTGACACAGCCAAAGAGTTAACTAAGTCTAAAGAGAGAAAGGGGAAAGCTAACTGCCCTGGACTGGAACCCCAAAGGAATAGATAGCCCCCAAACATATATTGCCGGTGAGACAGATGAAGCACAAAGACAGACAGAAAATAGAGTAAGCAAATGCTGGAGCACAAACTGTCTAGATAGAACAGGACAGAAAAGGATACTGTCTGCAATCTAGCAAAAACCCTAAGAAAAATTCCAACACGTCTGATATGCAAAAATTCTGAGGCCACACGACCTCTCCCCCACTAAATCAGAACTCTGGTGTGAACTGGATGCAAATCGACAGATACTGAAATAACAGGGAAACAGAAATACATAAGCTGTGGCAAATGAGAAACAGAGTCCAGCACAGGCCCTCGCAGGGAACCTGGCTGAACTAACTCCAGGAAGGCAGAAACTGAGAAAAGCAAAAGGTAAACAAATGCCACAGAAATGAACAGCCAAATAACTTATCTGAAAGATGCAGGACACAGCAGGAAGCAAGCAGACTTCCAGATGACTCAGGAAGAAAACAAATCACCGGCAAGGATCATGGAAGGCTGCTCACTTACATCTCCCCAGTCAGTAACACCTGATCTTCAATCATCCCCCTCAGGTGATTGACTACTGTTAGCCAAGCAGCTTCATTACCAGCAGCAACCACCCGAGGGAGACAAAACTCAGAAGCCAGATTAAAAGTGTTCACAACATAACACCCCATCACTCTCCTTCTTGGTCAAATAGCCCTTGCACAGCCTGGAGGTGTGCTTGGGGTCATTGTCCTGTTGAAAAATAAATTATGGTCCAACTAAACGCAAACCGGATGGAATAGCATGCCGATGCAAGATGCTGAGGTAGCCATGCTGCTTCAGTATGCCTTCAATTTTGAAAAATATTTAGAATTGAGAGTCCTCAGTGGATGATACCTTTTAATGGCTATCTGAAAATATGGTAACAAATTGCAAGCTTTCAAGACTACTCAGGTCTCTTCATCAGGCAAAGACTAATACAAAATCTGAAGAATCACATATTTACACACAACAGGACACAGAAATAGTACAATAGATAAGACAAGTGACGTAAAGCAGAACATCTATCACGGGGAGGATTGCAAGAGAACTCACCAGTGCAATCTCCCGGAAGACGAGTGCAGAAGAAAGCTTCAGGCTCCTAGGAACGCAGGGTGAGCAAGGCAGGAGAGAGATGGTTTCAGGGCCTGAATCACCTGACAGTTGAGGGGCGTGGCTTCAGCTCCAGGGAGCTAGAAGCTGAGGGAAAACTCCTAGAAAGGTAACTACGGAACAAAGTTACCCAGGGGCACAGACAGAGACGTAAATCTGAACAAGCCAAGGTCAAAGCACGAGAAGACAGTACAGTACCAAGGATGAGACAGAACGGATAGTCGGGGACAGGCAGAGGTCAAAACCAAACAGACAGCGAAGGTACAGAAACAGAATCCAACAAGCAGTATCCAGAGATCAGACCGAGTCAAAACCAAAGTATCAGGCAAACCAGAACACAGCACAAAACACTCAGGGGTCAACACATTTTGCCAAGGGCGAAAGTATAACTGACAGGGATTGGAGCTTCCTAGGGCTATAAGAAGCTCTCCCTGAACCAAGGAGAGGCCACAATAATAAGCCCCAGGTGTGCAGGTAAGAGCTTGCACTGGGATCAAAACCTTAACCCCTAGCGTGCAGGTCAACCCTGCACTGGATCATGACACTATCAATATGGGAGAGGGATAAACAGTTGTGGCCATAAATATTGGCCTAGTTCATAGATAAGGAGTGAAAGTTTTTTTGTCCTCTGATTGGAGTCTGGTAATGTTTTGTGATGCCCCCACAAGGTCTTAGGAGCAAATTCCTTAATTGATGTAAAAAGACATAAATCCATGCGACACATTCATTCCTGGACTGAGAGTGTCAAAGGTCATCATGAGTTATATTCCCAAACTTTTCTGACTCTCTGAGATGTGAAGATATCTTTCAATACCAGTTATTTCATGTCCATGGTGCTGTGATCAGGCATACAAAAATGTTTTTGGGGATTTATTCAATTATGAATAAATCCCCAACAGTGTCACCAGCAAAGCACCCCCACACCATCACACCTCCTCCTGCATGTGTGGGAACCAGGCATGTAGAGTCCATCCGTTCACCTTTTCTGCATCGCACAAAGACACGGTGGTTGGAACCAAAGATCTCAAATTTGGACTCATCAGACCAAAGCACAGATTTCCACTGGTTTAATGTCCATTCCTTGTGTTCTCTAGCCAAAACATGTCTCTTCTGCTTGTTACCTCTCCTTAGCAGTGGTTTCCTAGCAGCTGTTTTACCATGAAGGCCTGCTGCACAAAGTCTCCTCTTAACAGTTGTGGTAGAGATGTGTCTGCTGCTACAACTCTGTGTGGCATTGACCTGGTCTCTAATCTGAGCTGCTTTTAACCTGCGATTTCTGAGGCTGGTGACTCAGATAAACTTATCCTCAGAAGCAGAGTTGACTCTTGGTCTTCCTTTCCTGGGGCGGTCCTCATGTGAGCCAGTTTCTTTGTAGCGCTTGATGGTTTTTGCAACTGCACTTGGGGACACTTTCAAAGTTTTCCCAATTTTTTGGACTGACTGACCTTCATTTCTTAAAGTAATGATGGCCACTCGTTTTTCTTTACCTAGCTGCTTTTTTCTTGTCATAATACACATTCTAACAGTCTATTCAGTAGGACTATCAGCTGTGTATCCACCAGACTTCTGCACAACACAACTGATGGTCTCAACCCCATTTATAAGGCAAGAAATCCTACTTATTAAACCTGACAGGGCACACCTGTGAAGTGAAAACCATTTCCGGTGACTACCTCTTGAAGCTCATCAAGAGAATGCCAAGAGTGTGCAAAGCAGTCATCAAAGCAAAAAGGTGGCTACTTTGAAGAACCTAGTATATAAGACATAATTTCAGTTGTTACACACTTTTTTGTTAAGTATATAATTCTACATGTGTTAATTCATAGTTTTGATGCCTTCAGTGTGAATTTACAATTTTCACAGTCTTGAAAATACAGAAAAATCTTTAAATGAGAAGGTGTGTCCAAACTTTTGGTCTGTACTGTAGGTTTTATTGTGTAAAAGCGCCAAAACATAAAAAAGTATACATGGGGTATTGCTGTGATTATACTGACCCAAAGAATAAAGCAGCCTTATCAATTTTACCGCACACGGAACGGCATAAAAAAAATCTGAATTTCTGGTTTTTGTTCATCCTGCCTCCTAAAAAAAAATGTCATGTTCCCAAAAATAGTACCAATAAAAAAGTAAACTTTTCCCACAAAAACAGTCCATCACATGACTTTGTCAACTTAAATATGGAAAAATTATACCTCTCAAAATATGGTGATGCAAAAACTATTTTTTAATAAAATGCATTTTTTAGTGTGTGACGGCAGCCAAACATAAAACTATATACATCTGGTATCACACCAACTCAAAGAAACAAGTTGTCAAATCACTTATACTGCATGAGGAATGGTGTAAAAAAATGTAAAAAACAAAACAGTTTGTTCATTCTCCCTTCCACAGACCGCAGTAAGTCTTGGCTTACTTTTACCCTGCGCTCTACACTGAGAGCTTATTTCCATATAAATCTCTGAAATACATTATTCAGACAGAACCCTAGGCAGAAGATCCCCTATAGTGAGGTAGATGGAGGCACTATGGACGCCGTCTGGCCAATGATCCGGTGGTGTCTATCTTTTTAGACATGCATAAAAGCATGGTCCGCCACAGTTTTGTGTACTTCTGAAAAGGACACCACTGAACAGAGGTCAGACAGAGTCCAGAGTAACTCTGATGTCTCATTATAGTGAATTAATCCCTTGGGGTTTATCTGAATCACGTCACTTGGAAATTTAGATGTAAACCCCAAAGTAAGTGCTCAGCATAGTGCGCAGGATAAATGTGATCCAAAATTGTAAGTAAAATATTCCTAACAAAAGCTTTAAATCAATCCACAAAAAAAGCAAGTCCCTCACTAACGTCCATCATCTGTTAATGGACATATAGGGTAGTTTAATGTTACTGGTAGTACAAAGGCTCTGGAAAAACGAAATGGCTGTTCACCTCCAAAAGAAATTCAGCAAAATTCTGAGCTCCCAAATTCAAATGCCCCCCTCCCTTCAGAGCCCCAGTGTGCCTAAACCACATTTAGCATCCACATGTTTGGCATTTTTGTAGTGATGAGTGCCTAATTTACAGGTGTGTGTCTCCAGAAGCACAAGCTGGACATAATGTGTTTGGAACAACAAAGTACTGGGCACTACATTGTCAGTTTGCAATTTTCACTCAGCATCATCCACTGCTGCTTGTATCTGGAAAACACCCATGGAGTCAAAATCCTCATATTCCTGTAGATAAATTCCCAAAGAGGTATAACTTCCAAAATGGGGTTAATTGAGTTAATTTGGTGCAATTTTTCCCAATTTCTCGCTATGAAAATGTAAAATCTGGGGCTAAAACAAAATGTTTGTGGTAAAAATATAATTATTTTCTTCTCCACTACCACTACCCAATGGTATAAAATTTTGTGACACACAAGTGGTGTCAATATGATCACTGCACCCCTAGGTGAATTCATTGAGAGGTGTAGTTTGTAAAATGGGGTCATTTATTGGGTGTTCTGCTGTGCTGGCACCTCAGGGGGTCTTCCAGTAGGTCATGGCACCCACAAACTATAACATAAAATTTGCACTATTATATGGCGCTCTTCCCTTCTTGGATTGACACTAACACTGTGCCTTAAAAGTTTTTCCTGATTACATGTAGAGTATTTATGCAATCAGGAGAAATTTTTACAACAACCTAAGGTCTATTTTTCTTATTAGCCCTTAGAAAAATTAAAGACGTGGGGCTAAAACAACATTTTAGTGATAAAAATTTAATAATTGTTCTTTCTTTACCGCCCAGTGGCATAAAATTCTGTGAGGCACATGTGGTGTCAATATGATCACTGCACCTCTAGGTGAATTCACCGGGGGGTGTAGTTTGTAAAATGAGGTCACTTATGGAGGTTTTGCTGTTCTGGCACCTCAGGGTCTGTGCCAATGTGCCATGGAGTTCCCTTCTTCTGCTATCCTTGTAAAAATGAAAAAAAAATTAGGCTAAAACATTTTTGTGGGAAAAAATTTTTTTTCATTTTCACAGATCAGTGTTGAAAAATTCTGTGAAACACCTGTGGGTTAACCAAACATCTAGATAAATTCCTTTAGTGGTTTAGTCTCCAAAATGGGGTAACTTGTATGTGGTTTTCACTGTTTATGCATATCAGGGGCTCTCCAAACACAACATGACACCCGCAGACCATTCCATCAAAGTCTGCATTCCAAAACGTCACTCCTTCATATCTGAGCCCTGCCGTTTACCCAAATAGTAGTTTTCTCTTCCTCCCACATACGAGATATCAGCGTACTCAGGAGAATTGCACATATTTTGGGATCCATTTTTTCCTGTTACCCTTGTGAAAACAAAAAAATGAAAAACATTTTTTGGGGAAAAACTTCTGTAAAGCACCTTGGTATTCAAGGTGCTGACTAAACTTCTAGATACAGGTGCTTCTCACAAAATTAGAATATCATCAAAAAGTTAATTTCAGTTCTTCAATACAAAAAATGAATCATATATTATTTAGAGTCATTACAATCAGAGTGATCTATTTCAAGTGTTTATTTCTGTTAATGTTGATGATAATGGCTTACAGCCAATGAAAACCCAAAAGTCATTATCTCAGTAAATTCGAATAGTTTATAACACCAGCTTGAAAAATTATTTTAAAATCTGAAATGTTGGCCTAGTGAAATGTGCATTCAGTAAATGCACTCAGTGCTTGGTCAGAGCTCCTTTTGCATCATTTACTGCATCAATGCGGTGTGGCATGGAGGCGATCATCCTGTGGCACTGCTGAGGTGTTATGGAAGCCCAGGTTGCTTTGATAGCCGCCTTTAGCTTGTCTGCATTGTTGAGTCTGGTGTCTCTCATCTTCCTCTTGACAATACCCCATAGATTCTCTATGGTGTTAAGGTCAGGCGAGTTTTCTGACCAATCAAGCACAGTGATACTGTTGTTTTTACACCAGGCATTGGTAATTTTGGCAGTGTGGACAGGTGCCAAGTCCTGCTGAAGAATGAAATTTCCATCTCCAAAAAGCTTGTCAGCAGAGGGAAGCATGAAGTGCTCCAAAATTTCCTGGTAGACGGCTGTGCTGACTTTGGTTTTGATAAAACAATGTGGACCTACACCAGCAGATGACATGGCTCCCCAAACCATCACTGATTGTGGAAACTTCACACTAGACCTCAAGCATCTTGGATTGTGCCTCTCCACTCTTCCTCCAGACTCTGAGACCTTGATTTCCAAATGAAATGCAAAATTTACTTTCATCTGAAAACAACACCTTGGACCACTGAGCGACAGTCCAGTTCTTTTTTCCTTGGCCCAGGTAAGATGTTTCTGGCATTGTCTATTGGTCATGAGGGACTGGACATATGGAATGCAACACTTGTAGCCCATGTCCGGGATACGTCTGTGTGTGGTGGCTCTTGAAGCAATGACACCAGCAGTAGTCCACTTCTTGTGAATCTCCCCCAAACTTTTGAATGGCCTTTTCTTAACAATCCTTTCAAGGCTGCGGTTATCCCAGTTGCCTGTGCACCTTTTTCTACCACACTTTTTCATTCCACTCAACTTTCCATTAATATGCTTGGATACAGCACTCTGTGAACAGCCATCTTATTTAGCAATGACCTTTTTGTGGCTTACTCTCCTTGTGGAGTGTGTCAATGACTGCCTTCTGGATATCTGTCAAGTCAGCAGTCTTCCCCATGATTGTGGAGCCTACTGAAACAGACTAAAGGACCTTTTTAAAAAAATAAGGAAGCATTTGCAGGTGCTTTTTGTTAATTATTCTAATTTACTGAGATAATAACTTTCGGGTTTACATTGGCTGTGTTATTAACAGAAATAAACACTTGAAATAGATCACTCTGTTTGTACTGACTCTATATAAAATATGGGTTTCACTTTTGCATTGAAGAACTGAAATAAATTAACTTTTTGATGATATTCTAATTTTGTGAGAAGCACCAGTACATTCCTTGAGGGGTCTAGTTTCCAAAATGGGGTCACTTGTGGGGGATTTCTACTGTTTAGGCACATCGGGGGCTCCCCAAACGCAACATAGGGTCCGCTAATGGTCCAGCCAATTTTGCACTCCAAAACTCTAATGGCACTCCATCCCTTCCAAGCCCTGACGTGCGCCAAAAGCGGTAGTTTTCCCCCACATATGAGGTATTGGTGTACTTGGGAGAAATTGGACAACATATTTTGGGGTCTATTTTCTCCAGCTACCCTTATGAAAATAAAAAAAATTGGATCTAAAGTAAAAATTTTGCCCAAAAGAGTTAAATGTTCATTTTTGCCATCATCTGTGAAGCACCAGAAGGGTTAATAAACTTCTTGTATATGAGTCGCACTTAGTACCAGGGCAATGGGGTACTCGGCACCGAGCCCATGAAAGTCTATGGGGTTTGTCACTGGCAGCAGGACTCGGTCCGTGGCCCTGGGCGCTCATACAATGGGGGATATTTACAGGGAATATTAGGATAGGTAGTTCGTGACGCCACCTGTGGTATCTGGTTAATTGAACCAGCGCTGCTGTAAGGATCTTCACAGGGGATGTTATGGGGGCAGCTGGGTGGTAAGTCTCCCACAGGTGAGACTGGTCCCTGGAAGTCTATGGTGATGATGCAGGGTGTAGTAAGAATTCAGTCACACACAATGCAGCTTCTTTTCATACCTTTTACTGGTAGATGGTTCATGCAGGTCCCGGGGAGCTGGTCGGGGTGGAGAGTGCACATTCGGGTAACCGCTGAGCAGGTTAGAGGCCTCCTTAACTTCCATATACATGTGAGTCCAACTTGCCTGAAGCGAAGTTAACTCTGAACTCTCCAGCTTTCTCAATAGCTGTAATGCCCGGCCAACATTGTGGTGGAGCCTTCTAAGTGGTGAGAACTAAGTTCTTACTTTTGTCTGCGCTTGACTCAAAGTCCCCGTTCTCCCTGACTCCGGTTACGTATTGACGCTTTGGGCTGCACTCTGTGACCTGTAGTCCAGATGCCTCCGGTTTTCTTGTTACTATGCTTGAAACACTAGCAACGCTTCGGACCCCGGTGTCCGGCAATTTAGTGCAAGTAATCCAATACCTGTAGCACTTCTCTGTCTTCTCCACTGCGCCCTTCGCCCTGCTTCCCGCTCTTAACATAAGCACCTGTAGCTTCGATGTGAAAAGTCAGCTTTCTCCTAGAGCTCACTGAATAGCTCTCAGTACCCTCCAAGTCCAGACTGGACTGAGACTGAACTGCACTGTCCTCTGACAGGAAACAGACTCTACTTTCTCCTCTCCTTCAGACTAATCTGATCTGATCTCCACTCCAACTGAACTCAAACTCTTCTGCTACGTGTCACTCCCTCTTATATCTCAGATGGGTGTGTCTGAAAGAGTGAGTGGCAGTGAATGCATATCAAGCGTTGCGATTACCTTCCTGTGCACTCTCCTGGATATTTATGTGTGCCTGCATAGCTGGGCCACACATCCCCCCTTGGTTAAACACAGCACTCCCGGGCTGTAAAAGAGAAAAAGAAAACATTTTTGTTTTGCATTAACATCAACATTTTAACTCATCCCATCCGGGAGGTAAGACTTCTTGAACGTTACAATTTGTACAATGAAGAATACAAAAGTATCAAAGTATAAAAATATCAAACATGTTCATAAATACGAGATACTTGTGGAGGACCCGCACCAAAAACCTCCCACGTGGGTCCTGGGTGGGCTGCAGGACTTCTGACTGCAGACCTCACTCTAGGCCCACCATACGGTTTTTCTTCGGAGGTAGATAGCAATGGTTTCGTGTAAAACCAAGATAATGCACCGTAGCGCAACTATTTACAAAGACAAGTTCTTGGGCTGGCACAGTCCACAGCCACGCAGTCCATGAGCATGGTTAAAGACACATATATAAATTTCAAGTATTCATATTATAATTTAACTGGCTTTACCCAAACGGGGTATTCTATGCAACTTATGCAATCAACACATTACTTTTTAACTTTTCAAATTCTCTTCCCTTGTACCCAGCCGGGTATTCTACTCAATATTTAAAACATCATCATACTTATCAATAAAGTGCAAGATTTTCAACTTCCTCAATTTTTTCAAACTTTATACAATGGCAGTAAACCCTTTCTGGGTCTTACTGGCTTTCTTCTTTCTTGCAAACTACAGCGACGTCTTCCACTCCTGGGGCTGGAACGACGCGGTGCTCTTTTGATCTCATTACAAATAAGTCATGGCCTGCTATCATCGTTTGCGTGGCCACAGTTCTCATTTTAACGAGGGACCCAACGGGTATGTCTTTGCTGTAAGACGCTGATTGCGTCGCTGCAAGGGCCACATTAACTTGCGATGCAGAGTAGGGCGATGCAGAGTAGGTCGCCGTTTGCGATTCAGTGTAGGTCGCCGATTGCGATGCTGAGTAGGTTGCCGATTGCGATGCTGGGTAGGTCGCCGATTGCGATGCAGGGGGCGACGTAGATTGCGATGCAGTTTGCGATGCAGAATAGGACGCACAATGCTGGTGTGATGCAGAGCAGGAAGCAGGTGTGCGCAATGGCTCAGTTGGGGACGCACTAACCTGCTGCTGTCGCTGCTCCATCACAGACGTCTGGGACCCCTCCGGTGTTCCTACCGGGGAACCATAATCCGCTGCGGCCTCCTGGCCTGGCTGGCACTCCGGAACGGGCTGGGCCTCCTCAGCCTCCTTCTCCTCCACCTCTCCATCGGTGGGATCAGGTACAGCACTTTTGGGGGCAGCCTCCGGTCGTCCTGCAGCCTTCTTCAGCAGGGACTTTGGAAAATCCAGTGATGGGGTGATGTCTGTGGGAGAGAACACTGCGTCCCACAGCAGCCGCTGTGTCTGGGCACGCCAGCGTCTCTCAGTCTTCTCCAGGTCGGCATGACGCTGGATTAGTCTTCTGAGCTCCGCATTCTCCTTCTGCAGCTCCAGCATGGCAGGGTCAGTGTCCCGATCTGGGGAGCAGGGCCTGCGCTCCACCGCTCCACTGCATAGCTGCTCTTGTCCTTCCGCCATCTCGTCCCAGGCCAGACTGTAGTTTCCATCAGGAACAATCTGGTCTCTTCCGTGGAGGCGGGATTTGCGTCTCCTCCTCTTCGCATAGAGGATGAAGAGGAGGCGGATTTCTTTAGCAGTGGGGCAGGACCGCACATTATAGTAGCATTTGGAGAGGGCGGCCATAACTTTCGCGCCACTGGGGGGTACACGCCCACGAATGCACGCCCACCTTCTTTACCAGCGCCTCAGGGCGCCAACATGGCGGAAAAATGGCGGTATTTGGCGCCAAAAGCAGCAAACAGTCTTTTTCACCAAACAGTTCAATATAGGCACACAGGACTCACAATTGCAAGTTTCGCATCCTGTTCGTGACGCCAAAGATGAGTCGCACTTAGTACCAGGGCAATGGGGTACTCGGCACCGAGCCCATGAAAGTCTATGGGGTTTGTCACTGGCAGCAGGACTCGGTCCATGGCCCTGGGCGCTCATACAATGGGGGATATTTACAGGGGAATATTAGGATAGGTAGTTCGTGACGCCACCTGTGGTATCTGGTTAATTGAACCAGCGCTGCTGTAAAGATCTTCACAGGGGATGTTATGGGGGCAGCTGGGTGGTAAGTCTCCCACAGGTGAGACTGGTCCCTGGAAGTCTATGGTGATGATGCAGGGTGTAGTAAGAATTCAGTCACACACAATGCAGCTTCTTTTCATACCTTTTACTGGTAGGTGGTTCATGCAGGTCCCGGGGAGCTGGTCGGGGTGGAGAGTGCACATTCGGGTAACCGCTGAGCAGGTTAGAGGCCTCCTTAACTTCCATATACATGTGAGTCCAACTTGCCTGAAGCGAAGTTAACTCTGAACTCTCCAGCTTTCTCAATAGCTGTAATGCCCGGCCAACATTGTGGTGGAGCCTTCTAAGTGGTGAGAACTAAGTTCTTACTTTTGTCTGCGCTTGACTCAAAGTCCCCGTTCTCCCTGATTCCGGTTACGTATTGACGCTTTGGGCTGCACTCTGCGACCTGTAGTCCAGATGCCTCCGGTTTTCTTGTTACTATGCTTGAAACACTAGCAACGCTTCGGACCCCGGTGTCCGGCAATTTAGTGCAAGTAATCCAATACCTGTAGCACTTCTCTGTCTTCTCCACTGCGCCCTTCGCCCTGCTTCCCGCTCTTAACATAAGCACCTGTAGCTTCGATGTGAAAAGTCAGCTTTCTCCTAGAGCTCACTGAATAGCTCTCAGTACCCCCCAAGTCCAGACTGGACTGAGACTGAACTGCACTGTCCTCTGACAGGAAACAGACTCTACTTTCTCCTCTCCTTCAGACTAATCTGATCTGATCTCCACTCCAACTGAACTCAAACTCTTCTGCTACGTGTCACTCCCTCTTATATCTCAGATGGGTGTGTCTGAAAGAGTGAGTGGCAGTGAATGCATATCAAGCGTTGCGATTACCTTCCTGTGCACTCTCCTGGATATTTATGTGTGCCTGCATAGCTGGGCCACACATATATAGTTTTGAGTTCTTTGTGGATGCACTTATCAGAATGGTGTCACTTTTGGATATTTTCTGTCATATACTGTAAGCTCCTCAAAGTCACTTCAAATGTGATGTGGTCCCTAAAAAAATGGTTTTGAAAATTTTGTTGGAAAAATTGCTGGTCATCTTTTAAACCTTCTAACTTCCTAATAAAAAAAAAATGTTTCAGAATTTGTGCTTGTGTAAAGTAGACATGTGGGAAATGTTACTTATTAACTATTTTGTGTGACATAGCTGTCTGGTTTAAGGGCATAAACATTAAAAGTTTGAAAATCACCAAATTTACAATTTTTTCCACAAATAAACACATATATGGAACAAATTTTACCACTGTCGTGAAGTACAATATGTCACAAAAAAACAGTCTCAGAATCAGAGGGATCCTTTGAAGCCTTTCAGAGTTTTTTACCACATAAAATGACACTGGTTAGAATTGTAAAATTGGGCCTGGTCATGAAGGTGAAAACAGGCTTTGGGGGTAAAGGGGTTAAACAAACTTTGGGCTAAGTTGAGGTCAGATAGAGATCTTCATGACCATTTAACATTGCAGGACTCCTCTAGCTATAGGAAAGCCACATCTCTTTCTGATATGTTAGTCCACCCATTTTACACGAAACATGACAAAATCAGAAAAAAAATCCTGGTTACTACTCATGTAAATTATACAAGGCTTGTCAGATTTTAATTTCCTTACCAATAATATTAAAATGGATGTGTTTGGGAAGACATACAATCTGAAACCGCATATAAACTGCTCTTCCGCATCAGTAATCTATTTTCTGGAAAGTTCCTGTGGTCTGAGTCATGGAGAAAACCACAAGAGACCTCAGAGGCGTAGTAGGGTTTGGTAAAGGGGAAAGGGAAACTTCTGAGTGGGCCCCTAACCAGGTAACCCTGACTACAAATATGGTGGCACCCCTAATAGTGGATGTAGGAGAACCTCAGCTGATGACCTTGCTGTTACTAAAAAAAATCTCTATGCAAAGAACAATACTGATATTACTGCCATATGGTGACTATATAGTGGCAGAAATCAGTCCTGCAGAACATATTACAGAAGATAATACAGCACAGTTATAGATGGTAACTTACAGCTGACGTTCTTTCTGATGGAGTCATTCACTTTTCCCATCTTTTCCATCTGGCCCAGACCAATATGACAACTTCTTGTCACGCGGTCTTATGATATGTGTACGATGTCAGTAAACTATTCTTAAAAGAACAACACTCTATACAACATATAGATTAGCAACATCAGCATGTAAATATAGAATAGATTTACCTGACACGATATCCGTTGAACTCAGGGTTAATCTTGAGGACTTGATACACTGTCACAGGAAAGAGGAGGACCGGGGGTCTAACCTGACCCTAAACTGGGGTCCTAACTAATCCCTCACCTTGGAGGTACTGATAATGGTTCAGAGGTCCAAGTCTCCAGCCTAACCCTGTCTCCTATCAGTCCCTGAACCCTTAATCAGTCCTAAGAAGGATTCTGATTACCACCAAAGGGATATGGGCTGATCTCTGCTAAATACACAGATTAGACATATAAGACAGACTGGAGAAAACACAGACTTGCATACACACTCAAACACAGAAGGAACATAAATGATCTGGGATATTAAACTCTAAGCAAGGTGAGCTTAAAACAACTAAGGAGCTCTTTAACTTAAGTCTATACAGATACAATCCTATCTGTGGTCTGCATGAAGAATTTCACTGGCAACTCCCAACACAGACAACCAGAGATTTAAAGGAAACCAATCAACAAATAATTAATTGCAGCCGGGAGAAACTGCACCCAGTCCCAGAACTGAGCACAGACAGAATTAACTCCCTAACTGCCAAACACAAAGAAACAGCAACTCAGCTGTGAGAAGTCAGAATGTGCAACCGCGACGATCTTCGTGGCGATGCACACATGACAGTACCCCCCCTTCTACGAGGGGCCTCCGGACCCTCAGGGCCAGGTTTGCCCGGGTGAGTTCTGTGGAAGGTCCGCACCAAACGATCTGCGTTAATGTCAGACGCAGGAACCCACGTCCTCTCCTCTGGACCATACCCCTTCCAATGCACCAAGTACTGAAGGGACCGGCGATTCAGACGTGAGTCAATGATCTTTGACACTTGAAACTCCAAGTTACCATTGACCACCACTGGAGGAGGAGGTAGAGGTGATGGTATGACTGGTGCCACGTACCCTTAAGTAATGACTTGTGGAACACATTATGAATTTTAAACGTAGGAGGGAGGTCCAGACGAAATGCCACAGGATTAATTATGGAACTGATCCTGTACGGCCCGATGAATCTGGGGCCCAGCTTCCAGGAGGGAACTTTAAGTTTTATATTCCTGGTAGACAACCATACCAGATCGTTCACATTAAGATCTGGACCAGAAACTCTCCTCCTATCAGCCATACGTTTATAACGGTTCCCCATAGCACTCAGATTATTCAATACACCTCTCCACACTGAAGCAAGTGACGACGAGAAACGCTCCTCCTCAGGAACCCCAGAAGGGCCCCCCCCATTGAATGTACAAAACTGGGGATGAAAACCATATGCCCCAAAAAACGGGGACTTACCAGTGGACTCGCTCCGCCTGTTGTTAAGAGCGAACTCTGCCAGAGGCAAGAAAGAAGACCAGTCTCCTGGTTCTCTGAGACAAAACACCGAAGATAAGTCTCTAGGCTTTGATTCAGACGCTCTGTCTGACCATTGGTCTGCGGATGAAAAGCCGAGGAAAATGACAATTGCATCCCCCGACGTAAACAAAATGCCCTCCAAAACTTGGACACAAACTGAGACCCCCTATCTGACACCACATCAGAAGGCAACCCATGAAGTCTCACAATCTCCCCAATGAACACCTGCGCCAGAGTTTTAGCATTAGGGAGGGCAGGAAGAGCAATGAAATGTGCCATCTTACTGAACCTGTCAACAACCACCAGTATGACAGTCTTCCCTGACGACTGAGGAAGGTCCGTGATGAAGTCCATAGACAAATGAGTCCATGGACGCTCCGGAAGTTTCAAGGGTAAGAGGGTCCCAGACGGACGGGTATGAGGGGTCTTAGAGCGAGCACAAACCCCACAGGACGCGACAAAAGTTAAAACATCTTTATTAACGTTAGGCCACCAAACCGGCGAGAAAGGAGATCTAAAGTAGCCTTACTCCCTGGATGTCCTGCTAAAGCAGAATTATGATGTGCCTCAATAACCTTTTGTCTCAACTGATTTGGGACAAACAGTCTCCCTGGAGGTCCTGCAGGGGCGTCCCCCTGAGCCTCTAACACCTCCTCCTCAAGCTCAGAACATACAGCCGACACTACCACCCCCTCCTGAAGGATAGGAATCGGGTCATCCATTTTCCCGGCCCCTGGGAAACTGCGAGACATGGCATCCGCCTTAACATTCTTAGATCCAGGGCGATAAGTGACAACAAAATTAAACCTGGTAAAAAACAACGACCATCGAGCTTGTCTGGAATTCAGACGCTTAGCAGATTCCAAATACAGCAGGTTCTTGTGATCAGTAATGACGGTGACCGGGTGGACTGCCCCCTCCAAAAAGTGACGCCATTCTTCAAAAGCCAACTTAATGGCCAAAAGTTCCCTATTGCCGATATCATAATTCCTTTCGGCGGACGACAATTTTTTAGAAAAGAAAGCGCACGGATGCCATTTACCAGGGGACGGACCCTGGGACAATATTGCACCCACCCCTACGTCAGACGCGTCCACCTCCACAACGAACGGCTGTGATGCATCTGGTTGGATGAGAACGGGTGCCGAAGCAAAACATTTTTTCAAAGAGGAAAAAGCTTGGCAAGCTTTGTCCGACCATTTAGAAAAATCCGTCCCTTTTCTTGTCATGTCAGTGAGAGGTTTGACAACAGATGAGAAATTACAAATAAATTTCCGGTAGTAGTTAGCAAACCCCAGAAAACGCTGCAGAGCCTTAAGATCCTCTGGCTGATCCCATTCAAGCACTGCTCTCACCTTTTCAGGGTCCATACGGAAACCGGAGGCTGACACCAAGAAACCCAAAAACTGAAGTTCCTGTACGGCGAATACACACTTTTCCAGTTTGGCGTATAGTTTATTGTCTCGCAAGATCTGCAACACCTGTCTCACATGCTCCTGGTGAGACACAAGATCTGGTGAGTAAATTAAAATGTCATCCAAATATACGACCACAAACAGCCCCACCAGATGACGAAAAATGTCATTAACAAAATGTTGGAATACTGCTGGTGCAGTAGTCAGACCAAAAGGCATGACAAGGTTCTCATAATGTCCCTCCGGCGTGTTAAACGCCGTTTTCCACTCATCCCCCTCTTTTATCCTAATCAGATTATACGCCCCCCTGAGATCCAATTTAGAGAACCATTTGGCGCCAACAATTTGATTGAAGAGATCAGGAATCAGAGGGAGTTGATACGGATCTCGAACAGTAATCCGATTAAGTTCGCGGAAATCCAAGCAAGGGCGTAGGCCTCCATCTTTTTTCTTCACAAAGAAGAACCCCGCGGCCACTGGGGAAGATGAAGGTCTAATATGCCCTTTGGCCAGACTTTCCGAAATATAATCTTTCATAGCCTGCCTCTCAGGACCAGAAAGGTTATATAACCTAGCTTTAGGTAACTTAGCATCAGGAAGTAAATTAATAGAGCAGTCATACACGCGATGAGGAGGCAACTCCTGACACCCTCCTCAGAGAACACATCCCCAAAGTCCTCCAAAAAAGGAGGCAAAGTACTAGGCACGACCGCACTGATGACTGTGTTCATGCAGTTACTTTTGCAAAACTCCCCCCATTGGCTTATATCTCTGGACTGCCAATTAATCACAGGGTTATGTTTAACCAACCAAGGAAGTCCCAACACAATAGGAGTAGGTAGACCCTCCAACACATAACAAGATAATAGTTCCCTATGTATTGCCCCTACCCGAAGGTCAATGTTATGAACCTCATGAACAAAGCTACCTTGGCCGAGAGGCCTGGCGTCAATGGAGAATATAGGGATCGGTTTGACCAATACACTCAGATGCATACCTTGAGCCTGAGCAAACTGAGCGTCAACCAGATTAGCCCCGGACCCACTATCAAGAAGAACAGAAAATCTCTCCACTCTCGTACCAACCACCACCTCCACTGGTACAAGGAACTGAGAAGAACTAGCGGACGAAATACATACTCCCAGGTTGTCGTCCACCACACAACCTGGGATTAACAGTTTTCCGGTGACTTTTTGCTCAACAAGGCACGGGATGGACATCCCCCAACAAAATGTCCCTCTTTCCCGCAGAAGAAACACCTTCTAGTCCTGCGGCGTACCGCCAATCCCCTCCTACGAAATGATGTCCCTCCCAACTGCATAGGCTCCTCCGAACAGACAAGGGGAACCTCAACATAAGGGACTTTAGTAGTAGGTGGAGTAACAACAGGGGGCGGAGTTACCTCGCACCTCTCCCGGAGCCGTCTATCAGTACGGATAGCTAGGGCCATAGCAGCCTCCAGTGATGGAGGAGAATCATACTGAGCCAAAACGTCCTTTAATTTGTCAGAAAGCCCATGACAAAACTGGCTCCTAAGAGCTGGGTCATTCCACTGAGTATCTGTGGCCCATCTACGGAACTCAGAAGCAAATTCCTCCGCCGGACGATCTCCCTGCTGTATCTTACGTAATTTTGTCTCAGCAAGAGAGACCCGATCTGGGTCATCATATACCAAACCCAGGGCAGTAAAAAATCGATCTACTGACTGTAGAGCCGGGGATCCCGGAGGAAGGGAGAAGGCCCAGGATTGAGGGTCCCCTTGTAGGAGCGAGATAACAATTCCCACTCTCTGCTCTTCACTCCCTGATGATCGAGGCCGAAGCCGAAAATACAATTTACATGCTTCCCTGAAGGTAAAAAATTTGTCTCGCCCACCAGTGAACCTGTCCGGGAGAGCTACTTTAGGTTCAAATCTGGTTTGCTCCGAGGGAGACAAAACTTTGGACTTAATGTCCGTCAGCTCCATGGATAATCCCTGCAACTGCAGAGCCAGCTGGGCTACTGGATCCATGGCAACTGGGAATAATTTTATGGGCCAGTGAAAATGTCACGCGGTCTTATATGTGTACGATGTCAGTAAACTATTCTTAAAAGAACAACACTCTATACAACATATAGATTGCAACATCAGCATGTAAATATAGAATAGATTTACCTGACACGATATCCGTTGAACTCAGGGTTAATTTGAGGACTTGATACACTGTCACAGGAAAGAGGAGGACCGGGGGTCTAACCTGACCCTAAACTGGGGTCCTAACTAATCCCTCACCTTGGAGGTACTGATAATGGTTCAGAGGTCCAAGTCTCCAGCCTAACCCTGTCTCCTATCAGTCCCTGAACCCTGTAATCAGTCCTAAGAAGGATTCTGATTACCACCAAAGGGATATGGGCTGATCTCTGCTAAATACACAGATTAGACATATAAGACAGACTGGAGAAAACACAGACTTGCATACACACTCAAACACAGAAGGAACATAAATGATCTGGGATATTAAACTCTAAGCAAGGTGAGCTTAAAACAACTAAGGAGCTCTTTAACTTAAGTCTATACAGATACAATCCTATCTGTGGTCTGCATGAAGAATTTCACTGGCAACTCCCAACACAGACAACCAGAGATTTAAAGGAAACCAATCAACAAATAATTAATTGCAGCCGGGAGAAACTGCACCCAGTCCCAGAACTGAGCACAGACAGAATTAACTCCCTAACTGCCAAACACAAAGAAACAGCAACTCAGCTGTGAGAAGTCAGAATGTGCAACCGCGACGATCTTCGTGGCGATGCACACATGACACTTCTCCAGCCAGGACTTGGCTGCAGAGATTTTACAACAAAGACACATATGACTTCTCACATTTCAGGCACCATCCCCATCTATCCCCAACCTGCACAAACTCCTTATCCTGCTCATATCCCAATGCTGAGCCGCTGCTGCCATATTTGTCCCTATTAGTGCACCTACTGTGAGGTATTGTGTGCACGCTAATTTTCCTGCTACTAGAGCCCTAGACCCCACATTCATTGGACTCATAAAGCATGATGTCTCCAAAAGTCCCCCACAAACACTGTAAGATATCAGTCCTGCAGAACATATAAGAGATTCCAATACTGTTACAGATAGTGACTTACAGCTGACGTTCTTTCTGATGGAGAAATTCACTTTTCCCATCTTTTCCATCTGACCCAGACCGACATGACAACGTCTCCACTCTCCAGCCAAGACTCAGCTGCAGAGATTACAACAAAGATACATCTGAATTCTCACATTTCAGGCACCATCCCCATCAATCCCTAACCTGCACAAACTCCTTATCCTGTTAATATCCCAATACTGAGCCGCTGCTGCCATATGTGTTCCTATTACTGCACCTACTGTGTAGTACTATGTGCCCTCTCTGGTAAAATAAACCTATAGAATATATAAATGCTCTGTCCAACTCGCCTAGAAAACAGTGCCCACATTTTGCCCCCTAGAAAGCAATAATGCCCTTGGTGTGCCCCTTTGATAGCCACAATAAACTGAGTTCACCTATAATAATAAGTGCCCACTTAACATTTAATAATGTCCTGAGTGTTCCCCCTGTACAGCTCCCCTCTACACAGTATGATGCTCTCTTATACATGGTATAATGCCCCAACACAGTATAATGACCCATTAGAGGCCCCCAAACTGTTTGATGGCTCCAACACTGTGTTATGGTCCCAACACTGTACAAAACCCCACATTAGCTCTCCCACTGTATGATGGCCCCCTCACTATAATCCCCACACTGTATGATGGCCCCTTAAACAACCTCCACAAAGTATAACACACCCATATTCCTCCATATAGTATAATGCACTCCTCATAGGCCTCCATTTAGTATAATGCAATCCCCATAGGCCTCCATATAGTATAATATTCTCCCGACAAGCCTTTATATAGTATAATCCACTCCCCATAGGCCTCTATTTAGTATAATGCACTTTCCATAGTATTATGCACTCCCCATAGTCCTTTATACAGTATAATGCACTACTCATAGTCCTCTATACAGTATAATGCAATCCCTATAGGCCTCAATATAGTATAATGAACTCCACATAGGCCTCCATATAGTATAATGCACTCTCCATAGGCCTCCTGTCATGAACGACACGGAGGCCCAGGGGAGTCACGGTTTATGATCCCACCGCTGGCACCAAGATGTCATGAACGGCACAGGGGCCCGGGGTAGTCACAGTTTATGATCCCACCGCTGCCACCAAATGTGTCACGATCTGCAGGGATTTATATTTATCCCATTTTACCATTCCGCTTAGGAACTCGCAGCTCTCCTGCACCCCCTTACCTCAGGTCAGTCAGGGAACTGCACCTAGGATAATTAGTCGCCGGACAGGCCGCTTGGACGTGTGCTGGCTATTGGGCACGATGCAGTGAGGGGATTATAACTACTCCTAGCTGCAGCCAGGCAATACACTAATAAAACCCGCTCCGTCACTGCCAGCTATAGCCAAAGCCCAGCACACACACGCTCGCTGCCACCAGCCTCCGGGTCTAGAATGTGGGGCAGAGGCCACCCCAATTTAGTAGCGTAGTATATTTCAGGCATGTGCAAATTCGTTATAGAGCATAGAGACTAACTAGTAATTTTATATTTTACTCCAAAAAGATAGGCAGTGTTTACAAAAGTTTTAAAAAGATTTTACAAAGGGAGACAATTAAAATATGTACAAGCAATTAAAATAAAACAGGGTTAAAGAAGAACACACACATGGTACTTAGAACATTCCAGCAAACCAGGCTGGTGGGCGCAGCCACACATCATAGTTCATTTGAGATCCGACTGGCACGGCATCCCAGGCTAGAATGACCAGGGGGGGTTCAGTTGCAGACTTATACATCTGGGCTTGTGACATTACTAAGAGGGCTGGCTTGTGACAGTCCTCCCCCCTGCTCTCACAGTTATAATTTGGCTAAAAGACTTATCATTATCAAACTCACAGATGATACCCCGCATGGGCGTACCCACCATGGGGCAGGGGGGGCAGGTGCCCCCCCAGAAGCAGGGGCGCACAGTGAAAAAACCGGCCCTTCGGCCCCGCCGACACTGAACTGATAGTTCAGTGCCGGCGGGCCCTTTAATCACGGGCACAATGTGCTGAGTGAGGAAGGCCTTGCGGCCTTCCATATGCAGCACAGGCGACATAATCGTCATCACGCCGCCTGCGCGCCCTGATGACGTCACGCCGCCTGTGCCAGGAAAAGACGGAGTCCAGCGCGCGCTTCTTCAGAGCAGCGGGGGAGATAGGTGAGTACTGGCTTTTTTTTTTTTTTGATGCTGGGCCCAGCCTATGGAGGATTATGCTGGCTATGGGGGATTATGCTGCCTATGGGGGATATGCTGGCTATGGGGATTATGCTGCCTATGGGGATTATGCTGGCTATGGGGGATTATGCTGCCTATGGGGGGATTATGCTGGTCTATGGGGGATTATGCTGGCTATTGGGGGATTATGCTGCCTATGTGGGGATTATGCTGTCTATGGGGGGATTATGCTGGCTATGGGGGATTATGCTGGCTATTGGGGGATTATGCTGCCTATGGGGGGATTATGCTGGCTATGGGGGGATTATGCTGGCTATGGGGGATTATGCTGGCTATTGTGGGATTATGCTGCCTATGGGGGATTATGCTGGCTATGGGGGATTATGCTGGCTATGGGGGATTATGCTGGCTATGGGGGGATTATGCTGCCTATGGGGGATTATGCTGCCTATGGGGGGATTATGCTGGCTATTGTGGGATTATGCTGCCTATGGGGGATTATGCTGGCTATTGGGGATTATGCTGGCTATTGGGGGATTATGCTGCCTATTGGGGATTATGCTTGCTATTAGGGATTATGCTGGCTATTGGGGAATATGCTGGCTATTGGGGACTATGCTGCTTATGGAGGATTATGCTGGCTATTGGGGACTATGCTGCCTATTGGGGACTATGCTGCCTATGGGGGATTATGCTTCCTATGGGGGATTATGCTGGCTATGGGGGGATTATGCTGGCTATGGGGGATTATGCTGGCTATTGGGGGATTACGCTGGCTATTGGGGGATTATGCTGGCTATGGGGGGATTATGCTGGCTATTGAGGGATTATGCTGGCTATGGGGGATTATGCTGGCTATGGGGAATTATGCTGGCTATGGGGGACTATGCTGGCTATGGGGGATAATGCTGGCTATTGGGGGATTATGCTGGCTATTGGGGGATTATGCTGGCTATGGGGGATTACGCTGGCTATGGGGGATTACGCTGGCTATTGGGGGATTACACTGGCTATTGGGGGATTATGCTGGCTATGGGTGGATTATGCTGGCTATTGGGGGATTATGCTGGCTATGGGGGACTATGCTGGCTATGGGGATAATGCTGGCTATTGGGGGATTATGCTGGCAATTGGGGACTATGCTGCTTATGGGGGATTATGCTGCCTACTGGGGACTACTATGCTGCCTATTGGGGACTATGCTGCCTATTGGGGACTATGCTGCCTATTGGGGACTATGCTGCCTATGGGGGATTATGCTGCCTATTGAGGACATATGCTGCGTATTGGGGACCTATGCTGCCTATTGGGACAGTTACCTTCCTATTGGGGACCTATGCTGCCTATTGGGGACTATGCTGCCTATTGGGACTAGCTGTTATTGGGGACCTATGCTGCCTAATGGGGACCTATGCTGTCTATTGAGGACATATGCTGTCTATTGAGGACATATGCTGCCTATTGGGGACTATGCTGCCTATTGAGGACATATGCTGTCTATTGAGGACATATGCTGCCTATGGGGACTATGCTGCCTATTGGGATCAATGCTGCCTATTGGGGACATTTACCTGCCTATTGGGGACATTTACCTGCCTATTAGGGACTCTCGCACCACACCAGTCTGAGCCTGAGCTAAAAGCGGAGTTGCGCCAATATGTGCACTGATGAGGATGAAATGATATGGATTGGCAAGGCTGCAATGATGGGCTGTGCAGGCTGTATGTCTCTGTGTGGGCAGTTTTATTGCTGGTATATTGTTTTTGTAGCGCTGTATATATATGGGTATGTAACTAATAGCAATTTGGAATCCCTAGGAAATAATGATATTAAGAAAGAGAAAAATTGCTTCACTTGTGACAAATATGGAACCGAACATTGACCATCTCATTAGCCAAAAGCAGGCCCATAGTTCCCATTGAAATACCAGTAAGTTTGTTGATTTTTAACTTTACTTGTTCTTTATTTTTAAGTATTGTATTTGTTCCTGTTTATTTTTATATTTTTTACTTCAAAATAAGAGTGTAGTATATGATGTATACAGGTCATACACATCGTGTGCGGTATATAGAGTGTATATACACTGTTGTACTATACTTTTCATATACAGGTTATAATGCCTCTTATTCTTTGTATAGAGGTGAGTGTGCCATGCATAATATATGGTATATACAGCATAGTGTCGCATACACTGCTGTATTATACAATATACAACAGTTCTAATGCTCCATACCTAATATGCAGTATAATGTACAGTGTATATGATGTAACCTGTATAAGATGTGACATTGGCTTGCCCCCCCCCTAGTTTTGATCCTGGGTACGCCCATGGTACCCCGTATAGAAACTCACATACAATCATCTTACACAGCGTGTCGCCGGCATTCATCCACAACCAAACATGGAGTACCTATTTCACACAGTTTAGGAGAAATCCATTTCTCGGATTCTGCTGGGGCTAGAACTTAGCCAGAACCACTGTAGTGATGCCTGATCGGAACACGTTGCAGAACTGTAGCTTTTGTCTTTTTATCATAAACTCGCAGCATTTTATGACCAAATGAGTAGATTCCCATTATTGTCTATGGAAGGAGCTGCACATGTCTGGGACAAAGAGGCCCCCCGTGGTGAGGAGGGAAAATCAAGCACTGGCATCTCAGGTTACACTGAGTGTGTGTGCAGGCTGGGAAGGAGGTAGGGGAGAGCAGTGTCACAGGCTGCGATGTGTGACAAGAGGGGGGGGGAGAGGGGGTCGCTTGGCTCTGTACTGCTAGGAATCATTCTAGAGAGTGTAGAGGATGGAAGATTCTGCAATGTTCCGGAAGAGTCATACATGATATTTTCACCTTATCGTTACATCTCCATATACTGTAATGGATTTCCCATGGGCCTCTATATAGTATAATGCACTCCTCATAGGCCTCCATATAGTATAATATGATTCTTTCTGCTAATAGTGTGGTCCAGATACCAAGCCACATTTTTTAATCTAAGTCCTTTCTTATAATAGTGTGTTCCAGATACCAGGCCACATTTCTGAATCTAAATCCTTTCAGCAATTTGTGTGGTCCAGCAGTATACATTTCAGCATCTAAATCCTTTGTGCTAATTGTGTTGTTCATCCAGGAGTCCACATTTCAGCATCTAAATCCTTTGTGCTAATTATGTAGTCCAGACATCAGTCCACATTTCAACATCTAAATATTTTGTGCTAATTCTGCAGTCCAGCCAGTGTGTCTCAGCAAAGAAATTCACATTGTTAATTTATTGACAGATGACTGACAGGTGTGGGTGGTGAAACAGCTGATTAAAAGAAAGGAATGGTACATCCAACATGAGTGAGAAAAAGCGAGGTCATGGTGGAAAGGGGGAATAGGCTTGGTGTTCAAGGTGTATGTGGGATAGGTGGAAATGTTACTGAAAGCTGTACTGAACGAACACCAGCTCTTCCTATCCAAAGACAACTGACAAATTCTGTTACTGGACGGGATACTAGCCTCTTTTTATTTTCACAGGAAACAAATAAATGAAACCCAACTTGGAGTCTAAACATTTCCAAAAATTATTGCCAGACATCACTAAAATGGCATCAGTTTCCCCAGAGTAGAAATAGAATAATGGGGCTCTGACAGCCTTTTCACTACAGGCAATCCACCAGATGGAGACACAACTTGTGTCCACATTTCTAATAATTGTAACATCAGCAGCAGTAGCAGCAGCAGGCACAGAAGCCACAACAAAGTTTTCATGGACTGCAATAATGCGAGATCAATGCATGACACTAAAAAGACACCATCGCCTAGTCTACACAGTCTGCGACTGGGGTGCAAAAGTCATTGGATGCACTGGATACTCTCATCCATCAGGACACCACCAGCTGTGCTAAAGACATATTCAGAGAGAATGGTGGATGCCAGGCATGAGAAAACCACCAAGACGTGACAGGCAAGTTCAGGCCACTCTTCCGGTTTTTAAGACCAAAAAAGATGGCATTGATATTGAGCTCGAGATACCCCTGCACCATCCTCTCCAGTCGTTCATTATGTGTCATAAATTGCTTCTGCTTCTTACACTGCTGTTGCTGCTGTTAATGTTTTTGCATTGACGACTCAACATTTTCAAGGTTGGAAGTCTATAACTGCAATGCTCACTAGGTGCCTCACTACTGTCTTGGGGAAATCCACTCCTAAGATTGTCTACAAGCATGTTTCAGTAGTCCAGCATGTGCACGTCCCTTTTATTAAGCATCTAGCAAAAATTACTCTTGTACCGTGGATCTAACAGAGGGGCAACCAAGTAGGCAGCACTATTTCTAATTGTAACATTACAGGCATCACAGAAGCAAGAAGGTGCTTACGTGTCGGGCAATTACAGTGGGGAAAAAAGTATTTGTTCCCTTGCTTATTTTGTTAGTTTGCTCACTGACAAAGAAATGAACAGTCTATAATTTTAAGGGTAGGGTAATTTTAACATTGAGAGAACGGAATATCAAAAATAAAATCCAGAAAATCACATTGTATAAATTATATAAATTTATTTGCATTTTGCAGTGGGAAATAAGTATTTGATCCCTCTAGCAAACAAGACCTAATACTTGATGGCAAAGCCCTTCTTGGCAAGCACAGCAGTCAGACATTTTTTGTAGTTGATGATGAGGTTTGCACACATGTCAGGAGGAATTTTGGTCCACTCCTCTTTGCAGATCATCTCTAAATCATTAAGATTTTGAGGCTGTTGCTTGGCAACTCGGAGATTCAACTTCCTCCATAAGTTTTCTATGGGATTAAGGTCTAGAGACTGGCTAGGCCACTCCATGACCTTAATGTGCTTCTTTTTGAGTCACTCCTTTGTTGCCTTGGCTGTATGTTTTGCATCATTGTCTTGCTGGCAGACCCAGCCACGACCCATTTTTAATGTCCTGGCGGAGGGAAGGATGTTGTCACTCAGGATTTTACGGTACATGGCTCCATCCATTCTCCCATTGATGCGGTGAAGTAGTCCTGTACCCTTAGCAGAGAAACACCCAAAAAAAACATAATGTTTACACCTCCATGCTTGACAGTGGGGATAATGTTCCTTGGGTCACAGGCAGCATTTCTTTTGAGTTGAGTTAATGCCAAAGACATCAATTTTTGTCTCATCTGACCACAGCACCTTCTCCCAATCACTCACAGAATCATCCAGGAGTTTATTGGCAAACTTCAGACGGGCCTGTACATGTGCCTTCTTGAGCAGGGCGACCTTACGGGCACTGTAGGATTTTAAACCTTTACGGAGTAATGTGTTACCAATGGTTTTCTTGGTGACTGTGGTTCCAGCTGCCTTAAGATCATGATCTAGTTCCCCCGTGTAGTTTTAGGCTAATCTCTCACCTTCCTCATGATCACGGATACCCCAGGAGGTGAGATTTTTCATGGTGCCCCATATCAATGATGATTGACAGTAATTTTGTATTTCTTCCATTTTCTTACTATTGCACCAACAGTTGTCTCCTCACCTAACGTCTTACTTATAGTTTTGTAGCCCATTCCAGCCTTGTGCAGGTCTATGATCTTGTCCCTGACATGCTTATGAAGTTCTTTGGTCTTGCCCATGTTGTAGTGGTTAAAGTCTGACTGATTAATTGAGTCTGTGGACAGGAGTCTTTTATAAACGTGATTATGTAAGACAGCTGTCTTTAATGCAGGTAAAGAGTTGATTAGGAGCGTCTAACTGGTCTGTAGGAGCCAGAACTCTTAATGATTGGTAGGGATCAAATACTTATTTCCCACTGCAAAAAGCAAATCAATTTATATAATTTATATAATGTGATTTTCTGGATTTTATTTTTGATATTCTGTTTCTCAATTTTAAAATTAACCTACCCTTAAAATTATAGACTGTTCATGTCTTTGTCAGCAGGCAAACGTACAAAATCAGCAAGGGATCAAATGCTTATTTCCCTCATTGTACATGAGGTCCAAGTCCATGGTGTGTGGGTGGCGGGATAATATTCAAGCTTGTTTCCCCTGTCCCCTCCCGCCAACCACAGACAACAGAAAGTAGATCATTCTCTTCTTCAGCTCCTGGCTGTTGCACACCCATCACCTCTTCCTTGTCATCCTCCTCCATTTGTTCCTCGGCTCCTGCACCTTCACTAACAGTTTGTCTGATACCATGAACCCCCTTCGATGGCTGTAATCCACCTTCCCATGGCACCCGCCTGTGCAACGACAGTCCAGAATTTAGAGATATTGATATCCCTCCTGCATCCTCCTCTGCTTTCTCATCTTCCTCTGGGACCATCACCTCCTCCTGCAGACTATTCAAAGTGTGCTCCAGCATATACAGTACAGACCAAAAGTTTGGACACACCTTCTCATTTAAAGATTTTTCTGTATTTTCATGACTATGAAAATTGAAAATTCACACTGAAGGCATCAAAACTATGAATTAACACATGTGGAATTATATACTTAACAAAAAAAAGTGTGTAACAACTGAAATTATGTCTTATATTCTAAGTTCTTCAAAGTAGCCACCTTTTGCACACTCTTGTCATTCTCTTGATGAGCTTCAAGAGGTAGTCACCGGAAATAGTTTTCACTTCACAGGTGTACCCTGTCAGATTTAATAAGTGGGATTTCTGGCCTTATAAATGGGTTGGGACCATCAGTTGTGTTGTGCAGAAGTCTGGTGGATACACAGCTGATAGTCCTACTGAATAGACTGTTAGAATTTGTATTATGGCAAGAAAAAAGCAGCTAAGTAAAGTAACGAGTGGCCATCATTACTTTAAGAAATGAAGGTCAGTCAGTCCGAAAAATTGGGAAAACTTTGAAAGTGTCCCCAAGTGCAGTTGCAAAAACCATCAAGCGCTACAAAGAAACTGGCTCACATGAGGACCGCCCCAGGAAAGGAAGACCAAGAGTCATCTCTGCTTCTGATGATAAGTTTATCCGAGTCACCAGCCTCAGAAATCGCAGAGGTTAAAAGCAGCTCAGATTAGAGACCAGGTCAATGCCACACAGAGTTGTAGCAGCAGACACATCTCTACAACAACTGTTAAGAGGAGACTTTGTGCAGCAGGCCTTCATGGTAGAATAGCTGCTAGGAAACCACTGCTAAGGACAGGCAACAAGCAGAAGAGACTTGTTTGGGCTAAAGAACACAAGGAATGGACATTTGACCAGTGAAAATCTGTGCTTTGGTCTGATGAGTTCAAATTTGAGATCTTTGGTTCCCACCACTGTGTCTTTGTGTGACACAGAAAAGGTGAACGGATGGACTCTACATGCCTGGTTCCCACCGTGAAGCATGGAGGAGGAGGTGCGATGGTGTGGGGGTGCTTTTCTGGTGACACTGTTGGAGATTTATTCAATATTGAAGGCATACTGAACCAGCATGGCTACCACAGCATCTTGCAGCGGCATGCTATTCCATCCGGTTTGCGTTTAGTTGGACCATCCTTTATTTTTCAACAGGACAATGACCCCAAACACACCTCCAGGCTGTGTAAGGGCTATTTGACCAAGAAGGAGAGTGATGGGGTGCTACGCCAGATGAACTGGCCCCCACAGTCACCAGACCTGAACCCAATCGAGATGGATTGGGGTGAGCTGGACCGCAGAGTGAAGGCAAAAGGGCCAACAAGTGCTAAGCATCTCTGGGAACTCATTCAAGATTGTTGGAAGACCATTCCCGGTGACTACCTCTTGAAGCTCATCAAGAGAATGCCAAGAGTGTGCAAAGCAGTCATCAAAGCAAAAGGTGGCTACTTTGAAGAACCTAGAATATAAGACATAATTTCAGTTGTTTCACACTTTTTGTTAAGTATATAATTCCACACGTGTTAATTCATAGTTTTGATGCCTTCAGTGTGAATGTACAATTTTCATAGTCATGAAAATACAGAAAAATCTTTGAATGAGAAGGTGTTTCCAAACTTTTGGTCTGTACTGTAGACTGTAAATATGTTTTCATGAATATTTGAGGCCATTGATCCATTATATGTCCATTTTGCAAGCCGGCGAGAAAATCTCGCCGTACAGATGTGTCGCACCGCCTTGTGAGATGCAGAGCCCAGTATCTCGGAGGATGGTTCAGTCACGGTGACTCCGATGGCTCTAACAATCCCTAGGTTAGGTGGAAATTATAAAGGGGAAGATGACTGATATATGAGACTCATACAAAAAAAAGGCTGCACTCAAGCATACTAAAGCATGACAACATGGAATACATGAAATTTAGAATAGCAATATGGCTTTGGAACATAAGGAAAAATTTGAGACGCTTAGTATAAACATTTGGCCAAACATTTTAAAGCCCACCAGCCATCGTCAAGGTGGTCTTAATTCTGGTGAGTCCCTGACCTAATGTGAACATACCTCTATTAGGCTGATATCTGAATTTCTGGGTGAATATGCACCTCTGTCAGTAATGCCTGCATTTATGGGTAAAGTAGGGACCTGGTGTAATTAAAATCACCACCTGGTGGGGGCGGAGTGCTCGGTCAGCAAGCTAACATTCAATAGACAAAAAAACCTGACTGGCACATCCAGACTAATGTGAACTAGGTGCAAACCAAGGGAAGCTACCCCCATGTAAAACATACAAAAAAAGGCTGCACTCAAGCATACTAAAGCATGACAACATGGAATACATGAAATTTAGAATAGCAATATGGCTTTGGAACATAAGGAAAAATTTGAGACGCTTAGTATAAACATTTGGCCAAACATTTTAAAGCCCACCAACCATCGTCAAGGTGGTCTCAATTCTGGTGAGTCCCTGACCTAATGTGAACATACCTCTATTAGGCTGATATCTGAATTTCTGGGTGAATATGCACTTCTGTCAGTAATGCCTGCATTTATGGGTAAAGCAGGGACCTGGTGTAATTAAAATCACCACCTGGTGGGGGCGGAGTGCTCGGTCAGCAAGCTAACATTCAATAGACAAAAAAACCTGACTGGCACATCCAGACTAATGTGAACTAGGTGCAAGCCAAGGGAAGCTACCCCCATGTAAAACATACAAAAAAGGCTGCACTCAAGCATACTAAAGCATGACAACATGGAATACATGAAATTTAGAATAGCAATATGGCTTTGGAACATAAGGAAAAATTTGAGATGCTTAGTATAAACATTTGGCCAAACATTTTAAAGCCCACCAACCATCGTCAAGGTGGTCTCAATTCTGGTGAGTCCCTGACCTAATGTGAACATACCTCTATTAGGCTGATATCTGAATTTCTGGGTGAATATGCACCTCTGTCAGTAATGCCTGCATTTATGGGTAAAGTAGGGACCTCGTGTAATTAAAATCACCACCTGGTGGGGGTGGAGTGCTCGGTCAGCAAGCTAACATTCAATAGACAAAAAAACCTGACAGGCACATCCAGACTAATGTGAACCAGGTGCAAACCAAGGGAAGCTACCCCCATGTAAAACATACAAAAAAAGGCTGGGGGTCATGTTCCGTTTGCAGTGCCCCAGATGAGCCTAAACAGTGGAAATCCCCCACAAGTGACCCCATTTTGGAAACTAGACCCCCTAAGGAACTTATCTAGATCTTTGGTGAGCACTTTGAACCCCCAAGTGCTTCACACAAGTTTATAATGCCCAGGCATGAAAATAAAAAATCCTATTTTTTTCCCACAAAAATTATCTTTCAGTCACTATTTTTTTATTTTCCCAAGGGTAACAGGAGAAATTGGACCACATAAGTTGTTGTCCAATTTGTCCTGAGTACGCTGATACCCCATATGTGGGGGGGAACCACTGTTTGGGCGCACGGCAGAGCTCGGAAGGGAAGGAGCACCATTTGACTTTTTCCAACCAAAATTGGCTGGAATTGAGATTGGATGCCATGTTGCATTTGGAGAGCCCCTGATGTGCCTAAACAGTGGAAACCCCCCACAAATGACCCCATTTGGGAAACTAGACCCCCTAAGGAACTTATCTAGATCTTTGGTGAGCAATTTGAACCCTCAAGTGCTTCACACAAGTTTATAATGTAGAGCCGTAAAATTTAAAAATCATATTTTTTCCACAAAAATGATCTTTTCACCCCAATTTTTATTTTTCCAAGGGTAACAAGACTCCAAAAGTTATTGTGCAATTTGTCCTGAGTGCGCTGATACCCCATATGTGGGAGTAAACCACTGTTTGAGTGCATGGCAGAGCTTGGAAGGGAAGGAGCGCCGTCTGACTTTTTCAACGCAGAATTGGCTGGACGCCATGTCGTGTTTGGAGAGCTCCTGATCTGCCTAAACAGTGGAAACCCCCATAAATGACACCATTTTGGAAACTAGACCCCTCAAGGAACTTATCTAGATGTGTGGTGAGAACTTTGAACCCCAGGTGTTTCACTAAAGTTTATAACGTACAGCCGTAAAATAAAAAATCCTTTTTTTTTTTACAAAAATGATTTTTTCGCCCCCAATATTTTATTTTCACATAGGTAACAGAAGAAATTGGAACCCAAAAGTTGTTGTCCAATTTGTCCTGAGTACGCTGATACCCAATATGTGGGCGAAAACTACTGTATGGGCACACGTCGGGGCTCGGAAGGGAAGTAGTGACGTTTTGGATTGCAGACTTTGATGGAATGGTCTGGGGCGTCATGTCGCATTTGGAGAGCCCCTGATGCACCTAAACAGTGGAAACCCCCCACAAGTGACCCCATTTTGGCAAACAGACCCCAAAAGGAACTTATCTAGATGTGTGGTGAGCACTTTGAACCCCGAAGTGCTTCACAGAAGATTATAACGTACAGCCATAAAAATAAAAAATCCTTTTTTTTTTTTTACAAAAATGATTTTTTCGCCCCCAATATTTTATTTTCACAAGGGTAACAGGAGAAATTGGACCCCAAAAGTTGTTGTCCAATTGTGCCTGAGTACGCTGATACCCAATATGTGGGAGAAAACTACTGTATGGGTACACGTTGGGGCTCGGAAGGGAAGTAGTGACGTTTTGGATTGCAGACTTTGATGGAATGGTCTGGGGGCGTCATGTCGCATTTGGAGAGCCCCTGATGCACCTAAACAGTGGAAATCCCCAACAAGTGACCCCATTTTGGAAAATAGACCCCACAAGGAACTTATCTAGATGTGTGGTGAGCGCTATGAAGCCCCAAGTGCTTCACAGAAGTTTATAATGTACAGCCGTAAAAACAAAAAAATCATTTTTTTTTTACAAAAATGATATTTTTGCCCCCAGTTTTTTATTTTCCCAAGGGTAACAGAAGAAATATGACAAATTGCACAATAACTCTTGGGGTCCAGAGTACCCTGATACCCCATATGTGGGGATAAACTACTGTTTGGACGCATGGCAGAGCTCAGAAGTGAAGGAGCACCGTTTGACTTTTTCAACGCAGAATTGGCTGGAATTGAGATCAGACGCCATGTCACATTTGGAGAGCCCCTGATGTGCCTAAACAGCAGAAACCCCCAATTCTAACTCCAACCCTAACACCAACACACCCCTAACCCTAGTCCCAACCCTAACCACAAACCTAACCCTAACACACCCCTAATCCCAACCCTAACCCTAATCCTAACTTTAGCGCCAACCCTAACCCTAACTTTAGCCGAAACCCTAACCCTAATGGGAAAATGGAAATAAATACATTTTTTTTATTTTATTATTTTTCCCTAACTAAGGGGGTGATAAAGGGGGGTATGATTTACTATTTATAGCGGGTTTTTATGATTGGCAGCTGTCACGCTAAAAGACGCTTTTTATTGCAAAAAATATTTTTTTGCATCGCCACATTTTGAGAGCTATAATTTTTGCATATTTTGGCCCACAGAGTCATGTGAGGTCTTATTTTTTGCGGTACGAGTTGACGTTTTTATTGGTACCATTTTTGAGCACGTGACATTTTTTGATCGCTTTTTTTTCGATTTTTGGGAGGTTAGAATGAACAAAAATCAGCAATTCATGAATTTCTTTTGGGGGAGGCGTTTTTATCGTTCCGCGTGTGGTAAAATTGATAAAGCAGTTTTATTCTTCGGGTCAGTACGATTACGGCGATACCTCATTTATATCATTTTTTTTATGTTTTGGCGCTTTTATAGAATAAAAACAATTTTATATGAAAAATAATTATTTTTGCATCGCTTTATTCTGCGAGCTATAACTTTTTTATTTTTTCGCTGATGATGCTGTATGTGGCTCTTTTTTTGCGGGACAAGATGACGTTTTCAGCGGTACCATGTTTATTTATATCTGTCTTATTGATCGCGTGTTATTCCACTTTTTGTTCGGCGGTATGATGATAAAGCATTGATTTTTTGCTTTGTTTTTTTTTTTTTTTAAGGGGTTCACTAAAGGGGTTAACTAGTGGGACAGTTTTATAGGGGGGGTCGTTACGGACGCGGCGATACCAAATATGTGTACTTTTATTGTTTTGTTTTTTTATTTACAGGAAGAAATGAATTTATTGGGAATATATATATATTTTTTTTTATTTATTTTGGACTTTTTTTTAAAACATGTTTATTTTTATTTTTTTTACTTTTTTACTTTGTCCCAGGGTGGGACATCACTGTATTTTATCAGATCGCTGGTGTGACAGTGTGCACAGCACTCTGTCACACCAGCGATCGCACAGGCATAGATGCATGCTTCTCAGTGCCTGCTCTCAGCAGGCACTGAGGAAGCCGCCTCCCTCCAGGACCCCGGCGCCATCTTGGATCCGGTCCTGGGAGGGAGGAAGCCCTCAGAACAGCGCGATCACATCGCGCTGCTCTGAGGGTCTCAGGGGGGCGCGCAGGGAGCCCCCACCCTGCGCGATCCTCCCCTGTGCCCCCAGTACACCGCGATCATGTTTGATCGCGGTGTGCAAGGGCTTAATGTGCCGGGAGCGGTCCGTGACCGCTCCTGACACACAATCACGGGTGTGAGCTGTGATAATCAGCTGACACCCGGCAGCGATTAGCTGCGCTCCCTACGGAAGCGCAGCTAATCGCCTATGACGTACTATCCCGTCCAATGTCAGATTGGGACGGGTTTCATGGACGGGATAGTACGTCTGATGTCAGAGAGGGGTTTAAACAAGTCAAATGATGCTCAGTAGTGTGTGTGGTCTCCACGTGCCTGTATGACCTCCCTTTGCCTGTATGACCTCCTTACAAAGCTTGGGCATGCTCCTGATGAGGTGGCGGATGGTCTCCTGAGGGATCTTCTTCCAGACCTGGACTAGAGCGTCCGCCAACTCCTGAACAGTCTGTGGTGCAACGTGACATTGGTGGATGGAGCGAGACTTGATGTTACAGATGTGCTCAATAGGATTCAGGTCTGGGAAATGGGCAGGCCAGTCCATAGCTTCAATGCTTCATCTTGCAGGAACTGCTGACACACTCCAGCCACATGAGGTCTGGCATTGTCCTGCATTAGGAGGAACCCAGGGCCAACCACACCAGCATATGGTCTCACAAGGGGTCTGATGATCTCATCTTGGTACCTAATGGCAGTTAGGCTACCTCTGGCGAGCACATGGAGTTCTGTGCGGCCCTCCAAAGAAATGCCACCCCACACCATTACTGACCCACTGCCAAACCATCATGCTCAAGGATGTTGCAGGCAGCAGATCGCTCTCCATGGCGTCTCCAGACTCTGTCACGTCTGTCACATGTGCTCAGTGTGAACCTGCTTTCATCTGTGAAGAGCACAGGGCGCCAGTGGCGAATTTTCCAATCCTGGTATTCTGTGGCAAATGCCAAGCGTCCTGCACGGTGTTGGGCTGTGAGCACAACCTCCATCTGTGGACGTCGGGCACTCAGACCATCCTCATGGAGTCGGTTTCTAACTGTTCGTGCAGACACATGCACATTTTGTGGCCTGCTGGAAGTCATTTTACAGGGCTCTGGCAGTGCTCCTACTGTTCCTCCTTGCACAAAGGAGGAGGTAGCGGTCCTGCTGCTGGGTTGTTGCCCTCCTACGGCCCCCTGCCTGTCTCCTGGTAGCACCTCCAGCCTCTGGACACTACGCTGACAGACACAGCAAACCTTCTTGCCACAGCTCGCTTTGATGTGCCATCCTGGATGAGCTGCACTACCTGAGCCACTTGTGTGGGTTGTAGAGTCCGTCTCATGCTACCACGAGTGTGAAAGCACAACCAACATTCAAAAGTGACCAAAACATCAGCCAGAAAGCATTGGTACTGAGATGTGGTCTGTGGTCCCCACCTGCAGAATCACTCCTTTATTGAGTGTGTCTTGTGTTGTGAACGTTTTGGAGATGACTTCGGAGCTGAAGCTCCCTCTGGTGGTTGCTGAGGGTATTGAACCAATGTTGAATACCCGGAGCCCTACACCTGCAAATAACTGACTGGCCTGATATAAGTGAGCTGAACTCCCATGATCCTCGCCGGTAATCAATTGTGCTTCCTGGTCTAGGTTGGAATTCAGCTTGCTTTTCTGCTGTCCCTGCTTGCTTTCAGATAAGTCTCTTTCAGTTTTTTTTTTACTGTGGTTTGAATTCCTTGCTTTTTGCTGCATTGCTTTTTGTATTCAGCCAGGTCCCCTTTGGGGGCTTTGGCTGGTCTCCGTTCATTTTTTGTATTTGTTCATTTGCTCAGTTCTTGTGATATCTTGCTGCTGGGTAGCTTCGTGTCCACACCAGAGATCTGATATAGGTGGTCGAGACCCTGTGGTCTCAGTGTTTTTGGATTCAGAAGTGTTGGAGTTTTTCCTAGGGTTTTTCTGGGTTGCAGACAGTATCCTGTACTATCCTATCTAGACAGTTTGGGCCCCAGCGTTCGCTCAATCTATTTTCTGTCTGTGTTCGTGTTTTCATCTTGTCTAACCGCCATTATATGTTTGGGGGCTTCCTGCTCTTTTGGGGTCTACTCCGGGGCAGTCAGCTTTCCTCTTTCCATCTTCAGGGATAGCTATCTACGCTCCATGGCTGCTTCTAGTTGTGCGGTTAGTTTAGGGGTCTGCAACCTATTCGTTTCCAACCTCTCTGGTGTCAGGCTGCCTATGCGGTTTTTTGCTCCTGCCTCCTCAGCTACCAACACATAATAGTCTTGATAATTGCCAATAATTTCCATCTGTTGTCTATTCCATTTGCACAACAGCATGTGAAATTGATTGTCAGTGTTGCTTCCTAAGTAGACAGTTTGATTTCACAGAAGTTTGATTTACTTGGAGTTATAGTCTGTTGTTTAAGTGTTCCTTTTATTTTTTTGAGCAGTGTAAAAATTAACCTGATTTTTTTTTCTGGATCGCAATTGTATTATAAGCCGCTCTTGGCTCTTTTTGTCTGACTGTAATTATTCATGCTTTTGTTTATTGGGGGTACACTGAATAGCGCCCACAATTGACTAGCACATTGATTATTCATATATCACCTGTTCATATCATCAATTGTTTGTGCTTTCAGTGTATTTCCTTTTCCTGTCAGTTACTTTTTATTTTGTTCATTATTATAATGTATAACATATAGTGCAGAGGCACATAACCAAATATTTCTCTGCTTTGTATTAATTAACTACACACCACTTGCTGCTGTAATACAGCACTTACTGATGTGTTGGGGCACTCGCTTGGCAATGGAATTAAAGCACACCGGCCTTTTTTCTCACACAGTCTATCCATTTTATTTCCAGAGAAATAGACCGCAGCACGAACAGTTCATTATATACATCAACAGAACATAATAATAACCACTGACGTCTGTACCAAGGGCAGATACTTCTCTGCCGTTATCACATAACCCCCTTTCTGGAGTTACCTTCATGGAGCGCCTGCTCCACACACTGACCTCCTGTCAGTCTTCTCCCAGGGAAAGCTGTCTTACTGGAATCACCGTCCTTGTGACCAGGGCACTCCCGACATCCAGACTCTCAGAAGAACGGTAGCTCCCTCCATGCAGTGCCGACCCCGACTCTGCACATGCACGGCCTCTCCATGTGCTCTTCATGAAGTCCACTCCTAGACCTTCCAACACACAGGCCTGTCCTGTCTAGCAGGACCTTAGAACACAGACCATTCAGGTCCATACACACCGCTCATGTGACCCAGCCATGTCACCTTATGTACTTAACCACCCCCACAAGTGGGGGGGTATGTGTGGTTAGTCAGTCCCGCCCAGCTCCCCGACTAATCCTGTAACCCCCCTTAAAAAATAAACAAACACTTGTGGAACTACAAGTCCCAGCACACCAACATAACTTCGTGCTTACAGCGCAGAGGACATTCTCTGTCTCTGCGACACATACCGGCCATTCACAATGATGCCGGTCACTGTCTCACCATCATAATCACACCTCCCGTGCATTCCTGAGGAGCACATATAGGCCCCATAGCTGTAACAGGGGTCACTGCCTTACACTGCTTTAAGATTATCTTCTGGAGTTTGAGTAAGCGCGGATATAACACATACCGTACTTCACATTGCTAAGATTCTTTGATCAGTGACTTAAGCAACTGGGTGAACAGCCCCCTCCAAAAAATTATACTATTCCTCAAAGGCCAATTCGACAGCAAGTAACTCACGATTCCCAACATCATAATTTTTCTTTCTGCAGACAAAAATTTTTTTTTTTTTAAAAAAAGCACATGGACTCAGGTTAGTCAGAGTTTTGGGCCCCTGCGAAAAACTGCCCCCACTCCGATCTCTGAAGCATTCACCTCCACAAGAATGTTCTTGGAGATCAGGTTGGATCAGAATGGGAGCAGACAACTCTTAATTTTTAGAAAGCCCTGAAAGCACCTGGGAACCAAGCCTTGAGATTTGCCCTTACGTGTAAGGTCAGTAAGAGGTTTGGCAATCTAGAAAAACCATTGATAAATTTTCTATAATAGTTTTCGAATCCCAGAAAACGCTGCAAAGCCTTAAGATCACAAGTTTGAACCTAATCAATTATGGCCTGCACCTTCCCAACGTCCATCTTCAACCTTCCTGTTGACATGACAAACTCCTATAATGAAGTTTCCTGAACAGAAAAACACAATTTTATCTAATTTAGCAAAGAGTTCTTCTCACAACCTTTGTAACAAAACAAGGAAATGTTCCTGGTGAGTGCCCAAATCAGGAGAGAAAATTACCGAAGACTTTAAGTGGTATTCGCTTTCTTTTTAAATTAGCTGTAATTGTCACTGAAACGCCTCCATGTTTTAGAAAGCTAAACTAAGAAATTGTAAATGAGAATAACATTGGAGACAGAAATTAAGCCACTGTAATTATGATGATTGCTGTGACAGAGGTTTCTCACTGGGCAATATTACAACACTGCAGATAAGTGTTAATCACACACTCCATGCTGGGTCACACACTTCAGATGCACTGCGAGGAAAAGTGGGTAACTGAATTAAAGAAGCCACTCTAATCAAATTTTTACCCTCTTAATATATTGTAATCATCATATTATATAGCACGAGGTACTTACAATTGCTCATTTTGCCTTTCTACCCAGATAATTCTCTTTAATCTGCTTTATATAGAAACAGGAAGTCTCTTTTCCTGCATGAATGATCCCCCTTCTTCAATTCCTGACCCAGTTGCCAATCCCCTCACTTACCAGGGACTTTTGCAGTTACTGATGACTCATGCAGGGGAAAAATTTACCTCAAGTTTCACATACAGCTTAGAAGGATTCAGCTAGTCTGTTAGTTATCAGGTTTTCTTTAGAAT
>JARQOD010004602.1:0-53693 GCA_033576555.1 Oophaga sylvatica
AGACCGGCCCGAGGGACAGTTTACCCCCCCGCCCATCGCACCCACACTGGAGCCCTTTTTCCCTCAACCACGCTGCAGCACTGCCGATGCTTTAAAAATCCGGTCAACAATAGATTTTCCTTTTCCCCACCCTTCGCCCCGCCCCCTCTATACATCGGCTAGGGGCGGCAACGGCAGGGGGGCGGGAAAAAAACATGCGCCCATTTTACCTTAAACGCATCTTTCCAGAACTCCTTTAAGTTGCTATCGGCAATTTCCGCAGGCTTAAAATAACCTCACTAGTGGTGGGTAAGCCCTTTCTAAAGTGTGGCTAGGTAAGAGGACCCCCGAACCACATTTTTTTCGTCTTGCGGAGCCATAGTCCTCTATCGCTGACCACAGATGTTTGTGACCACACGTGCCATGCTGCTCTAGTGCGGGTTGTCCTCCCATCCTACATCCCCCAGTTGTTCCTCCACCTCCACCCCCTACAGTGAGCGTGCCTCCCCCCCTCTTAAATTCTTATCACCACCTCCACAGTTCCACAACCTCCCCACCCCACCAACCTTCCCAGTACCAGCCACCTTCCAACTTCAGCCACCTTCCCAACTTCAGCCACCTTCCCAACTTCAGAAAACCTTCCAACTTCAGCCACCTTCCCAACTTCAGCAACCTTCCCAACTTCAGAAACCTTCCCCAACTCACCACCTTCCCAGTACCAGCCACCTTCCCAACTTCAAACCTCCCAACTTCAGCAACCTTCCCAACTTCAGCCCCCTCCCATACCACCACCTTCCCAACTTCACAACCTTCCCAACTTCAGCCACCTTCCCAGTACCAGCCACCTTCCCAACTTCAGAAAACCTTCCCAACTTCACCCCCTTTCCCCAGTACCAGCCACCTTCCCACTTCAGCCCCCTTTCCCAAACTTCACCACCTTCCCAACTTCACCACCTTCCCAACTTCAGCCACCTCACCAACTTGAGCCACATTACCAACTCCAGTCCCCCCAACAACTCCTGTCCCTTTCAGTACCAAAACCTCCCCAGTACCAGCCACCTACCCCTTTACCAACAACCTACCCCGTACCAAAACCCCCCCTCTTCCCAAATCTCCTTCCCCCAAACCAATTCCCTACCATGTCAGTTGCCCCCTCCTCCCTCCCCACCCGCACTCCACCCCCATCACCGAATCGTCTCCAACTTGTCTCCCATTCTTTAACCCCTTTCCACCCCTTCACCTTTTACTGTTCCTTCCCCACCAGCATCACATCCTCTCTACACACTCCCACAGTCAAATTGTCCCCGCCCCCCAATAATGTCCACCACACAATACACACATTATAATGTTATGTACAAATTTTTTTTTCAAAAAAAAAAAACAGTCTTTGAATGACAAAAAATTTTTTATCAAAGATTTTTTGAAATTTAACATTTACAAACTTTTTAAAAAAATTGTTTAATAAATTTTGAATTTGGGTTTATTCAATTTTTTGTCTCTCTTTATTTATAATGTTTACAGATTTAAAAGTAAGGTAACATGTGTATTAACATTAAAACAGTACAATGGTAAAGACAGAAACATTACATTAGGTACAAACATAACAATTGAAACACACACTTTACCTGCCAGTCTACCGGCCTTCGGCCTGAAATAAATACGGGCAAATCTGTCCTCATCCTAGAAACAGCACAGAACTTCTATTAGTATTATTATGGTAATCAGGGAAACTTTGTTTGTTGATGGTGGTCCTCAATGGTCAATTGTTTCTTTGAGATCACAACAAAAGTGAGGGTAACCACACAAGCTTTTATACTTCTCAACAGTTTCCGTTTTCAAATTGATGGGTGCATTAGCAACCCTCCACTTTGCATAAGTATTCCAAAAGTACACATCCACCATTCTTCGGGCTCTTGAGCCGGAATTGAAAATACTTTGGGATGGGTTTATCCTCTCTGGCATATGGTTTCAGTAAATGTTCGATAGCTGGGAAAAACCTCATCACCAACACACACATATGGCATAGGGGCCTTGGTTTAGGGGGGCCTAGGGCTGGGAAATTGAATGTGTTGCCATACAGTCGCGGCCCCCTTGCTGAAATTTTGAATACTTGAGAATCGTTGATCGACCATATGACCCCCATGTCAACTCAATGAACCTTTATTCGGCATCGCGATGGCCAACAACACAACGGAAAATATTTTTTATAGTTAAAATATTGGATCCACTCCCCGATGGCTCACAATTCGACATGTTGCCATCTATCGCTCCAAGACAATTTGGAAATTGGGTATCTTTTTGAATTTATCAGCTATTTCCATCCACCCGTGGGTCAGTTCAGGGGATATATTCCGAGACCAAACTTCCCGAGTGCACGGCATGTTGCTTTTTTATGCCCATATGGTTGAATCCAAACGAAATTTGGAAATGGAGTGAAGAGAGTGATTCTCCACTTGCAAGGAATCTAAAAAAAAAAAAAAACACTATCAATGCTCAGATCTCAGGGATAAAAATTTTAAAAGTGAAAAGACAGAATAATCACTACCCACATAGTATAAAACAATAATGACAACATTTTACAAGTAAACCCTAAAAAGAACACAGCACTACCCACCAACTATTAAAAGTACGCCAAAACAGAATAGAGCAATAGCCACATTTTATTCATTACGCCCAAAAAAAAGATGGCACACCCCAAACTATTAAAATTTCGCAAAAACAGAACATGGCACTACCCACATAGCATAAAAGTTTGAAATAAAAAAAAATATAACAATAACCACATGTATTAAACATTTCCCGCAAAGATACACAAAAATAGCAATTGAATGAAATAAGCACACACAATTTTGACCATTTTTTATTGCACTGGTAGTAATCCTCTGTTGCCTTTAGTCCTAGAATACGAAACAACAATACAACTGTGTGCAAGCAAACACATCAAAAGTAAAGCTTACCTTATTGTCACCATGAGACGCTCCGACGGAGAAATCGAATACCGGCAATACGTGTCACATCTCCTGATCTTGTCTTCAATCCTCTCCACCAACATGTCAAAGGTTGCCTTCTTCATACGAGATAAAAAAAAAATTTTATGTGGATTCTCTCTTAACTCCATATTGAGTGTTAAAATAGACTCCACGGGTTAGTCGCTGTGCCGTGAGGGGGTGTATCCACATCCGACGGCGGCGCTGTCGCTGACGCTTTAGGCGCTGCTCGATCCCTCTCATCCTTCTCCAAAAACGATAAAACACAAGCGATTCGCCTCTGCTGTGAAATCCACAAGATTCCGGAAAATATTACCAATAATCGCCTCCATCTTCATCAGTCACTTGCTCTTCTCTCAAAAATGCTCCTCTACAACCTGTCAAAGATGTTCTGTAGGAACACTGTATATATAGGATTTACAATAGCCATCAGATTTTGAAATGAAAGGGGCGTGATTGGAAAACGGATCCGTCAGAATCCGTCAAAAAACCGGATGAAACTGATGCGCCGATCCGGTTTTCTGCCTGATCCGATAAACTGATCAGGCATTCCGGCGTATCGGGTTTTTTTATTTCATTGCCGCATCCGGCGCTCCGGCCCCGACGCCTGACCGCGCCTGATTCAAAAAGCCTGATGTGTGAAAGTAGCCTAAACTACAGCTTTTATTATCCATTAAAAAGGTTCCAGGTTTCTTCAATAACAATTTTGCATACATCAGTCCCTTTTGGCCAACATGTTTCGACACTACAAGTGTCTTCCTCCAGGTCCAAGTGAGGAATGAATCAAAACCGCATATATAGTATAAAACCAGGGAAAACACACTAAATTTCTGGGTGTCACACTTTCTAGAAACTAGCTGTGTGTATAGAAGATTCCAAGTGGATTAGTTCAGCCAAGTTAACCCTAAGCCACATAACCCTTTGCAGTGTTGTAGGGCAGCACGGTGGCTCAGTGGATAGCACTACAGCCTTGCAGCGCTGGAGTCCTAAGACAACATCTGCAAGGAGTTGTATGTTCTCCCCGTTTTGCGTGGGTTTCCTCCGGGTACTTCGGTTTCCTCCCACACTCCAAAAACATACAGATAGGGAATCTAGATTGTGAGCCCCTTAGGGGACAGCGACGAAATGTGTGCAAACTGTAAAGCGCTGGGAATATGTTAGCGCTATATAAAAATAAAGATTATTATTATTATTATTATTGTTCCATCCCCAACGTCTTCACCAACACGAAAAAAAACAAATGATAAAAATCAATATTAAAACAAATAAAATCAAACAATACCTATAAGATACTGAAATTTATATGTAATTATTCAGATATTCCACAGCACAAGAATGGTTAAAACGGAATTATTTGATACTGGATCAATTACTGTTACTATGGAACCACTATTATAGTATCACCATTTATATTTAAATATATATTTTTATCAAGCCCCATGCGGCTATTCAACCACACGGCACTCAAGTTTCCATAAAAAAAATCCACATATTTTCCCTTGCCAGGATTTTTTATGTAAATTGCTGCCCCTAGTGGGCTTGGAGACTTTCCCTATTCCTTTGAAGTAAAAATTTTAGATCTCCATTATGTTTGTTAGCGAAATGCCGTGAAACTGCAGAGTAACCTGCCAGCGGTAAATTAACCGCATCGGACAAGTGTTTACGAATACTTTTTCAGAGGGTTCATAGTACAACCTACATATTGAAGTTGTCAAGTATTGCATTGAATTAGATAAATGACATTGACCCCTATTACAAGTTAAAAAAGCTTGTATTGGAAACTCTTTTTTATTTTAAAGGAGACAATTTTTTACCTTTTGCGCATATTGGCAAATTTTGCACACGTTAGCTCCCCATTTGTGGAAAACCAACGGCATTGAGCCAGTTTTTCTTTTGATCTTGTTCTAAAGTCCACAAATAAACTAGGAGACAAAAAGGTTTTATAATGTAGTCGCTCTTTTTGGCACAAATCGGACTGTGTATTGTCCAAGATTTTTCTGAGAATCATATCTTTTGTAAAATTGGGTAAATATTTCCGTATGACATTAGTGATCTGATTGAATTGTGAACTATAACCCGTGGTGAATGTAATGATATTATTTTTGGTTTTATTTTCCTTACATTTATGTTGAAGTAAAGAATCTCTGCTGATTTAACCAATAATAAATTTGGGGTCTTTCCAAACCGACTTGGGGGAACCACTATTTTGTAATCTGCTACAAACTTTTTAACTCTCATTATATATGTAAGTCATCAGAACTATTGCGTTTTATCCTGATGACTCACCAAAAGTACTTTTCTGATGACATGCGGGATGGCAAGATGTAGCTGCCAGTATACTGTTTGAAGCAGTTGTTTTTTCGGTAAGGAATTACCAATACCCTATTTTCCTCAAATTAGCAACAAATGTTCATCTAAAAAATCTATTTGTGACTTCTCACAAAATGCACTAAATTGAGATTATAATCATTGTTGTTTAAAAAATTCAAGGAAAAACTGGGCATCTTCCTCCATATCTTTCAAAACAAAGACCAGACATCTATATATCTTCCCCTCCACACCAATTCGCTCCGAATAGGTTTGAAGATATATAGATAAAGTCTCTTCCCAGGGTTTCCCCTTACGATATTAGTGAGTGAAGAGGAAAATTTTGCCCCCATACTCACACCGCTGAACTGCAAAAATACCTATTGTCAAACATACAATAATTATGGCTCAAGAGAAATTTTTTTGCTTCAAGTAAAAAATTACATAGTACCTCCGAATAGCTGCTATATTTCATAAGATAGAAAGATAAAACATGTAAGAGCTATATTATGGGGAATAAAGGAATACAGGCTAATTACATACATAAACCATGCGTAATTAGCCTCCCATTTAAAAGCATGCATTATGGTACCACTGCTTTCGTGTCACGTATGTAGCTGGGAGTCAATGAAACTAGTGGTTGGAGATGTGCATCCACCCTCTCACCTAGCCTTTCACCCAAAGCACCAATCCCCACCACTATCTCAAATGAGTGGAAATATATTATTATGAATCTTGGCAGGAATGATACACTGAATGACAGGATGGTCCAAGTAGCAGTATTTTTTTAAATTTTTCATCCAAAGCTCCAATTATACACCTTCCTGGAGTAAATTTAGAAGTTCACCGTTAAATCTCACAGTGTTTTAATTCCAAATAAACTTCCGGATTCCTAAGATCTCTAAGGTTTAGAATTTTATACAATCCAGCATTAATCAACACAATTGCCCCACCTTTGTCCGCATTTCTGATTAATAGATCTTTATTTTGTGTTAATTGGTCTAACACTATTCTTTCTTGTCTGCAAGATTACCCTTGGATTTTTTATATTTTTACTCAATTCATTAAGTTCCAATTCAACAACCTCCTGGAATTTATCCAGGACTACTGGCCTTGATTTCAGCGGATAAAAATCCACGTTAGATGTCAGGAACTTAACCGACTGATCCCCAGTTTTTTATCAGTCATATCCAAATCATACAGATCCCTTTCTTCAAAAATCAGTAATTCAATTTTTTTCCTGAAAAAAATTTAGTATTCAGCTCAGTTTCAGTTATTTCCAAAGTGCTGTTGACATTAATGTAATGACATTTTAAAGTACATTTTGTGCAAACCTATGATATCCATAATGGTTTGATACAAATTGAAGTCCTTATAGGGAGAAGCCCAATCCCTTTGTTAGCAGGGATATCTGGTTTTGGAAAGCACATAGTTGAAGAGGCTCCAAATTGGGATAGTCACCGTCTCCGGTTTTTGCCCCGTGTCTGGGAACCCCCTCACCGATGCTTGTGCCCCTCCCTTTTCCTCCGTTTTTTTTACCTCATTGTGACCACATCCCCATTGTTCACATTAGGTTTTTCTTTGGGATTATATATTGTAGCACCTGTACTGACTGAAGTGTTGAAGCTTCATCTGGCAATTCACTGATGATTATTCCGAAGTTGAAAAAGTTACCTTGGGTTGAGCAAAAAGAGGATTTTTCTTATTTTTACCTTTTCGCGGCTTTCTAAGAATGGGACGAGGGGTTTTAATCCACTCATAAACCATATTACTTTTTATAATCCTCCAATCTCTTTTAAACTTTCTTTGCTTTGTTTCAGTTATTGTGTTTTCAAGTTTAGTTAGATTTTTATCCATTTTTCGTTGTAGTTTTTTAAAATTCTCATTATTTTGAAAGGATTTGGTCTGATCTTGTAGAGATTTAATCGTGGTTTTAATCGTGTTTAATTCTTTTTTCTTCCTCTTCAATGATGAGGTGAATAAGATCCATTGAGCAGTTGCTTAAAATTTCCTCCCCATGATTTCAATCTGAAACACTGTCTTCGCATAATTCGCTAGATTGTTAGTTTTTTTATTCCTAACGCCTTGCGTGAGATCATTGTCTTCTATTCTGCATATAAAGGGGTTACTAAGTGACGATTGTAGATACCACACCAGAAGCTTGAAGCTCCCTTGAAATCTATATGAGGTTCCAGCTTTCTACCAATAATGGATTTCAGATCATTATTCCCACCTTCTGCTGTGGTTTCATTATCTTCATTAAAAATATCTGCTAATTTATGCAATCTAGCTGTATAATTATCGGTATCCACTAAATCCTCATTTGAAAGATCCATGTTGTTTAATATTAATTTTATAAAGCAATCTGTTTTAAAGCTGTTTTGAGCAAGGCTATAAAATCGCACAACAAAAAAATAAGAAAAAAATAATTTTTTGTCACAGCTAGCTCACCGCTTTGAAGAAAACCAGAATAAGTCCAGCCTGTCGTTGCAGTTCGCACGGAAAATGGATTGGATAAATCCTTACATGCAAAGGAAATAGTATTTGTTTCTCCAGCGATCAGTCCAATGGTAGGGTAACATATAGCTTTTATTTATCCATTAAAAAGGTTCCATATTATATATATATTATATATATACAGTATATTAATATACAGCACAGACCAAAAGTGTGGACACAACTTCTCATTCAAAAGATTTTTCTGTATTTTCATGACTATGAAAATTGTACATTCACACTGAAGGCATCAAAACTATGAATTAACACATGTGGAATTATATACTTAACAAAAAGTGTGAAACAACTGAAAATATGTCTTATATTCTAGTTCTTCAAAGTAGCCACCTTTTGCTTGATTACTGCTTTGCACACTCTGGCATTCTCTTGATGAGCTTCAAGAAGTAGTCACCAGTATTGGTTTTCACTTCACAGGTGTGCCCTGTCAGGTTTAAATAAGTGGGATTTCTGGCCTTATAATGGGGTTGGACCAACAGTTGTGTTGTGCAGAAGTCTGGTGGATACACAGCTGATAGTCCTACTGAATAGACTGTTAGAATGTGTATTATGCCAAGAAAAAAGCAGCTAAGTAAAAAAACGAGTGGCCATCATTCTTTAAGAAAAGAAGGTCAGTCAGTCCGAAAAAATTGAGAAAACTTTGAAAGTGTCCCCAAGTGCAGTTGCAAAAACCATCAAGCGCTGCAAAGAAACTGGCTCACATGAGGACCACCCCAGGAAAGGAACACCAAGAGTTACCTCTGCTTCTGAGATAAGTTTATCCGAGTCACCAGCCTCAAAATCGCAGGTTAACAGGAGCTCAGATTAGAGACCAGGGTCAATGCCACACAGAGTTCTAGCACAGACACATCTCTACAACAACTGTTAAGAGGAGACTTTGTGCAGCAGGCCTTCATGGTAATAGCTGCTAGGAAACCACTGCTAAGGACAGGCAACAAGCAGAAGAGACTTGTTTGGGCTAAAGAACACAAGGAATGGACATTAGACCAGTGGAAATCTGTGCTTTGTCTGATGAGTCCAAAGTTGAGATCTTTGGTTCCAACCACCATTCTTTGTGTGACGCAGAAAAGGTGAAAGGATGGTCTCTACATGCCTGTTCCCACCGTAAAGCATGGAGGAGGAGGTGTGATGGTGTGGGGGTACTTTGCTGGTGACACTGTTTGGGATTTATTCAAATTTGAAGGTTTAACTTTGAACCAGCATGGCTACCACAGCATCTAGCAGCGCATGCTATTCCATCCGGTTTGCGTTTAGTTGGACCATCATTTATTTTTCAACAGGACAATGACCCCAAACACACCTCCCAGGCTGTGTAAGGGCTATTTGACCAAAAGGAGAGTAATGGGTGCTACGCCAGATGACCTGGCCTCCACAGTCACCAGACCTGAACCCAATCGAGATGGTTTTGGGGTGAGCTGGACGCAGAGTGAAGGCAAAAGGGCCAACAAGTGCTAAGCAAATCTGGGGAACTCCTTCAAGACTGTTGGAAGACCATTTCCGGTGACTACCGTGCAAAGCAGTAATCAAAGCAAAAGGTGGCTACTTTGAAGAACCTAGACTATAAGACATATTTTCAGTTGTTTCACACTTTTTTGTTAAGTATATAATTCCACATGTGTTAATTCATAATTTTGATGCCTTCAGTGTGAATGTACAATTTTTATAGCCCTGAAAATACAGAAAAATCTTTGAATAAGGTGTGTCCAAACTTTTGGTCTGTACTGTATATGTGTGTGTATTTCACTGACATCTATATAAATATATATATATATATATATATATTGTAGGGATGTGGTCTCGCTGGTGTGCGACCGGAGGTAAGCAGAAGGGCGACTCTTCCTGTTCTTTAAGCAAGTTTATTAAAACTTCATAAACTTGCTTTAAAAACAGAAAACAAAAACAGCCTTCTCTGGCACAAAGTAACAAAACAGATATAAAGTCCTGGTACTCGAAGTGAGCACTCTTTTCAGCAACCAGACTAGAGGTCTCCTCAGAACTCCCACACTGGAGGTTTCCACACCTCCAGCCACTCACACCTGTGGTCAGCAGCAGGTTCACTTATATACACCAGACATTCAGCTAACACAGAGCACATGACCTGTCATGTGCTCTGTGACCTCATCACAGGTCCTCAAACCACATACAAAGTTATAGTGAAGTCTTACTATCACTACATACCTCCCCCCTCTGCCTAAAGCCGTGGGCTTGGCACATTTCATTCACCGACTAGAAACTCTTTTCAGTCGTCTCCACAATTAACCGGTCTGTCAGAGTTTGGCTTAGGTCACTGAGTCCTGAGCTAATTGAGGTGTCACTGCCTCTACCTCTCATTTCAGGTGATCTATGTCCTGTCTTAGTTCCACTTCGATGACTTTCACTCTGAAGCGAACTTTTGCGCCTCACTATATTGTGGTTTGAAGGTGGCTGCCTTTTTTTTTCCAACTCTTGCAGATGTCTGTTGGTCTGCTCCTCCTCAATTCTTAGCTGCTCTATTCTTCCCTGGTGCACCTCCAGGAGCATCCGGATCTTCCCAAGGTTTTCCACCAACCCCCTCCGACTTGGAGTTTTCCGGTTGGCTCCTGACGTCTCTGCTTCTCGCGGAGGCATTGTAGTGGCATATCCCTTATGTCAGCCTCCGCTTCATTGGACTTCCCGGGGTGTGGCCATCTGGTGGCGGTTCCCTTGCTGACTTTCTTCCTCCGTTGAGGCCCCTTCTTTGGTCAGCCTCTCCAGTTCACTCTCCTCCCATACGCTCGGACCGGGAGAGCGCAATCGTTCAGTTTCCCGGTCTGTCGTGTATTTCCTGAGCTGGGCATTAGCTTCCTTCTCACTCTGGAGTTCTTGGAGAATTTTCTCTCTCTCCTCTGCCCAGCAATGGTGCTCATCCTCTCTCCGTAGAAGTTCCTGGTGATGCTTCTCCTGGGCCTCTCTGAGCATCTCCATATCTTTCACTAGGATTTTGTTCGCCGTCTGGCACGCTGACAGTTGACTTTGGACTTTAGAGGCTTCCTTCTCCAGGCCCTCCACGCGTTGCTCAATCTCTTGTCTCCGTATCCTTTCTCGCCCAACTGTCTCTTTAAGCAGCTCCATCTCGTGGACTTGCCTCTCTTTTATCCAGTACATGTGGCACCATCCTTTCCCCCTTATTTCTCTTCTTTAGAGAGCATAGGCTGTCTGGCCTTCCTGCAGCCCCTGTGGTGAGGAGGAGGTCTGCCCCTTGTACCCGACTCCACCTTGCTGCACTCGCTTTCACTTGCGGTTAAGTTACAGTCTGCATAGGAGTCATTCCACTCCCTCTGTCATCTTGAAACAGCAAGTCCCCACTTAACCAGGTGTCGGCCCCTATTCCTGGAGCTACCCAGTTTTCTGCGGTCCTATATTTGGTCACGCCAAAGTCCTCGCTTTGGTCTGAGCCACACTTTCTTACGGTCACCAGGCACTGGATATCTTTGACTTTAGGGGGCTACCTCTGTTTTATCCACCACACTATCAGCCACCACTACAGCCTCCTGCAGGGATGGGCCTCTCTTAGGGTCATTCTGGTTCCCTTCTGAGCAATCAGCCAGTGCTTCGTCCCACACCTCCCAAAACCGTTTACAATCCTGGCCTATTATTATAGGATATGGTAAGTCTGGGACTACAGGGACATCCTGGGTAGAAATAATAGTGGACGTCTCAACGATTACCCTGGTTACCTGATACTCCCTAGTGACCCCATGAACACAAGGGACTTCCATCTTCCTTCCGGGAATCAGATAGACAGGGAGTGTGTCGCTCAGCAGAGTCACCTGGCTTCCTGAGTCTAGAAGTCCACTCACACACTCTCCATTCACTATTAGAGAACAGTTCAGTGCCCCCCGGTCAGATGTAAAGTCATACACCATTCGCGACATACGCTGTTCAAACCCTGAACCCGGCAATAGTTCCTCGGCTCATCCGCCGCCACCTCTTTTCTCCTCATTGACTCAGTTTGAGACTCCGCCCCTTCTGAGTGTGGCAGTAGTTTGTTAGGGTTTACTGGTTCCCCATTCTCGCTAGGGACCTCAGAACCCTTTCTCCACAGATCCCAAAACAGACAGAAATCCCGGCCTATAATTATAGGACGCACCAAGTCCCGAACGACGCCGACTTCATGGGACTCAGTGCCATGCGTCGTTTCAATGTCTACTCTGGCCATAGGGTAGTCTTTACATCACCATGTATGCATTGAACACCAACTTTTTTCCCTGGTAGTATGTTGAGAGGAAAAGTGGCCCTAATCAAGGTCACTAAGCTCCCAGAGTCTAGCAGCGCCGTTACTGCTTCACCGTTCACCTTCACGGGACATACTTGAGGACCCTGATTGGGGAACGGGTTTCCACTGCAGGCTGGATATGCATACCATGAAATACGGTGTCCTATGCTGCAGTCCATCTGCTCAGTGGTCTGCGGACACTGGGCAGCTATATGTCCTGGCTCGCGGCACCTCCAACAAATAATATCACCCGTAGTGACCTTGGGCACCATCTCCCCCCGCCATTTTGACCTTGGGCTCCCCACCCCTTTTTGGGACTCTGCCCCCTGTTGGGGCCGCCAGTACGGAATAGGCTGCTTCCCCAAGGCACCTTCCATTCCCTGGTACCTCTCGACCAGTCCGACCAGTTCATCAGCATTCCGGGATCACCCTGGGCAACCCAAGTCTGTAGGGGTTTTGGCAGGGAGTGCCCAAACCGATCCATGACGACTCTTTCTACCATCTGTGCCGGCGTAGCGGACTCTGGCTGTAGCCATTTCTGGACCAGGTGCAGTAAGTCAAACATTTGGGAGCGAGGTGGTTGTCCCGGTGATAAGCCCAGCGGTGCACCCTCTGTGCCCTGATAGTCATTGTTACCCCCATACGTGCGAGGATCTCAACCTTTAGCTTAGGATATTCCTGAGCGTCCTGCACAGTCAAATCGTAATACGCCTTCTGGGGTTCCCCTGTCAGGTATGGGGCCAGTATCTCGGCCACTGCTCTGGGGAAGTCTTTTCCTCTCAGCAACCCTCTCAAATACAGTCAGGAAGGCTTCCACATCATCCCCGGGTCATTTTTTGTAATGTGCGTCTTACCGCCTTTCTGACGTTGTTCTTATTAGCCAGACCTGGGGTTGGGGCGCTCGTCCTGCCCTGGATGGCGGTTGTCAGAAGCTGCATCTGCTGCCGATGCTCCTGCTGCATCTGCTGTTGGTGCTCCTGCTGGCTCTGCTGCATCTGTTGGCTTCTTGCTGCTGCACCTGCGCCTGGACCAAGTGTTTCAGCAGGTCCTCCATTTTCTCCGGCAATGCTGGCTGGGTTGCTATAGCCTTGACCCACGACATGCAGTAACCAGTCTCACTTCTCTGCTGGGAACGCTGCCCGCATTTACGCCACCAATTGTAGGGATGTGGTCTCGCTGGTGTGCGACCGGAGGTAAGCAGAAGGGCGACTCTTCCTGGTTCTTTAAGCAAGTTTATTAAAACTTCATAAACTTGCTTTAAGACAGAAAACAAAAACAGCCTTCTCTGGCACAAAGTAACAAAACAGATATAAAGTCCTGGTACTCGAAGTGAGCACTCTTTTCAGCAACCAGACTAGAGGTCTCCTCAGAACTCCCACACTGGAGGTTTCCACACCTCCAGCCACTCACACCTGTGGTCAGCAGCAGGCTCACTTATATACACCAGACATTCAGTTAACACAGAGCACATGACCTGTCATGTGCTCTGTGACCTCATCACAGGTCCTTAAACCACATACAAAGTTATAGTGAAGTCTTACTATCACTACAATATATATATGTATTCTATGTGTATATACTGTATCTATTGTTTTGTGAGATGTCAGTGTGATTTTTACAGTGGCCGGACATGAATTTCCGGGTTTTCAAAGGGCACTGATGCGTAAAAATCGAACAGCACTCGCAGGGTGCGAGTGCTGTGCGATTTTTTTCTCGCGCCCATTGACTTGTATTGGCGAGTCTTGTCTGAGATGCGCAGCAATATGCAGGAGGCTGTGATTTTTTCTCAGTCCGATTTCAACTCAGAAAAAAAATTGCAGATGAGATGTCACCCATTAAATAACATTGGTCCGAGTGCAATCCAATTTTTTATTGCACTCATCCGTATTTCTCGCATATGGGTATGAGCCCTAAAGTGCAGACTAGAGATGAGCAATAGCCATTTTTAGGGCCGAGTCAGGTTTCATGAAACCCAACATTCTCAAAAGTCGACTCGAACGAAATTGGCCGACTATCGGGAAAAGTCGGTGGTCCGACTGAAACACGAAACCCAATGCAAGTCAATGGGAAGCAAAGTCGGCAGGGAGTGGGGGGCAGTAAACACACCTACAGTGCCCATTTGAAAGGCAATGACATCAATTCTTATTACTTAAGCTTGGCAACCTTAATTAACTTTATAATAATAGTTACGCATTGAAAACTGGGGGTTATTTGGCTAAACTTGTGTGGGGGGGTAGGGCTGGCTCCTGGTTTTCGTGTGCCCCAGGCCAAAGTGTGTCAGTGGGCACCTTTAACACATACCACAATTCATGATGCTCCGATATGGCAGAGAAATATAGGTATAGTACAATGCCAAATACTTCACTTCTTTCATTACATGACTGATATCTATTTTAAATTCTACAATAGCTCAAAAACCGGACAGTATTCCTCCATACAGTATTATGGCCACCACATAGTGCGCCATACAGAATAATGAGCCCCATATATTGCTCCATACATAATTGGTCCCATATAATGTTCCATACAGTATTTGATGAGCTCCACATACTGCTCCAGTATATGATGGTCTCCATATAATGTGCCATAAAGTATAGGATGGTCCCCATAGAGTAGAATGAGCCCCACATATTGCTCCATACAGTATAATGAGTCGCATATAAAGCTCCATACAGTATATGATGGGCCCCATATATTGCTCCATACAGAATGGGCTCCATATAATGCTCCATGCAGAATAGGCCCCATATGTACCCCATATGATGCTTCATACCCTATATGATGCCCCATAAATAATGAACCCCATATGATTCTCCAGTATATGATGGGCCCCATGGATGATTCTCCAGTGTCTTATGGGCCAAAATAATGCTCCATATATAATGGGCCCCATTTATAATGCTCCATTGTATAATAGGCCCCGTAAATGCTGCTCCACTGTCTGTTTTCCCCCTTTTAGAATGCTCCAGTGTATGATGGGCCCCATGGATAATGCTCCATTGTATGATGGGCCAATATAATGCTCCATATATAATGGGCCCCATTTATAATGATCCGGTGTATAATGGTCCCCGCAAATGCTGCTCCAGTGTCTGATGTCCCCCATTTAGAATGCTCCAGTATATGATGGGCCCCATGGATGATGCTCCAGTGTCTTATGAGCCAAAATAATGCTCCATATATAATAGGCCCCATTTATAATGCTACATTGTAGAATGGTCCCCGTAAATGCTGCTCCAGTGTCTGTTTCCCCCTTTTAGAATGCTCCAGTATATGATGGGCCCCATGGATGATGCTCCAGTGTCTCATCTGCCCCATTTAGAATGCTCCAGTATATGATGGGCCCCATGAATGATGCTCCAGTGTATGATGGGCCATATATAATGCTCCATATATAATAGGCCCCATTTATAATGCTCCAGTGTATAATGGGCCCCGTAGATGCTGCTCCAGTGTCTGATGTCCCCCATTTAGAGTGCACCAGTGTATGATGGGCCCTGTAGATGCTATTCCAGAGTCTGATGTCTCCCATTTAGAATGCTCCAGTGTATGATGGGCCCTATCTATGATGCTCAAGTGTATGATGGGCCCCATATATAATTCTCCAGTGTATAATGCTCCCCATATATTGCTCCAAACATTAGAAAAAATGAAATACCTCTCCTCGCTGTGCACTGCTCTACTCTGGACTCCTCAGAGTTGCCATCTTACAGCTCTCTGCACTTAAACTGTTTAAGCAGAGGGCATACAGAAGTGACATCATCGTGCTCTCTAACCTGAATGTCACTGTCAGGAAACGCGGAAGATGTCACAGCGGTGGAGCAGGGAGAGGTAAGTATTGCAAGTGCTGGGGCCATGAGCAAGCGGGGGGGCACACTCATGGGCGCCGGTGTGTCTGACGGCGAGTGGGCCCCCCCACTGTCAGAGACACTTTTTTGTACTATGACGGGCCCTGTGCCAGTGCCGTCGCCCACGAGTCGGCCCCGTCACCTGCTCAGGTGCTGACGCTGGCCCTGGGGAAGTATTTGTAGGTTTTAAAGTCCGTCCACGCTTTCAAGTGCATGTTCATTAAATGTCTAAGCATGCAACTGGTATTCAAATTTCTGAGATTTTTCCCTCGGCTAAAGGTCCTTCCGCACTTCTTACAGATAACCTTTGCCTCATCAATAGGATTTTGGTCAAAAAAGTGCCACACTGGACTCTTCCTACTATGGTATAAATTTTCAGGGCTTGCACGCTGTGCTAATTTGACCATCTGGCCAAGCTGTTCTGCAACTCTTTTTGTTTTTTTTAACACCTTTTTGGACTGCTACGGGCCTGCCAGATAACCGCTGTTGCGATGTCAATACCTGCTGCGCACAGGGCCTGCGTCAGCACCTGGCCTTCCTGGGCAAGTGCCGGGGCCCTAAGCAGGCGGGGAGGCCCACTAGCCGTAGGGCACCCCGGCGTCCGTTAGCGGATGAGAGCGGTGCCAGCGCTGCCACTGGGCACCCCTGCTTGCTCAGTGCCCCACAGCAGACGGCACAATACTTACCTCTCCCTGTGCCTCCGCAGCTCCAAGCTCCAGGGGGCGCCTGCAGGGTGCCCGTGCTTCCTCTCACAGCAGCGCCGCTGGATGACGTCATCATTCAGCGGCCGGATGTGGCAGAGAGTAAGCGCAGGCGCCGGACAGGTGAGATGTGAGGTGTATGTGTCTGTGTGTATCAGTGGGTGTGTATGTAGTGTGCGGTATTTGTGTGTGTGTATGTGAGAGAGTGCTGCGGTGCTGTCTGTGTGTGGTGCTGTATGTGTGATGATGATGATGGGGAAGCGATGATGATGGGGAGGCTATGATGATGATGATGGGGAGGCAATGATATTGATGATGGGGAGGAAATGATGATAATGGGGAGGAAATAATGATGATGGGAAGGCAATCATGATGATGATGGGGAGGAAAAGATGATGATGATGATGGGAGGCAATGATGATGATAATGGGGAGGCAATGATGATGATAATGGGGAGTCGATGATGATAATGGGGAGTCTTTCCACAGCGCCCTTTCCTGAGCAGAACGCAGCACAGTGCAGAGGAGAGCTCCATATTCTGCATGGAGCATTATATGGGGACCAGTATCCTGTATGGAGCATTATTTGGGGTCCAATATTCTTTATGGAGCATTATATTTGGCCCATAATACTGTATGGAGGACTATGTGGTGCCCATAATATTGTATGGAGGACTGTACTGTCTGGTCTGTACTGTGCGCTGTGAGGATTTGGCGGTTTCTGAGCTATTGTAGAATTTACAATAGATATCACTCATGTAATGAAAGAAGAGACGTATTTGGCATTGTACTATACCCATATTTTTCTGCCGTATCTGTGCATCATGAATCGTGGTCTGTGTTAAAGGGGCCCACTGAGACTCTTTCGCCCGGGCCCATAAAAACCTGGAACCGGCCCTGGCTGCGGATCCTCCTCCTCTTCTGAGCTATTGCCAGCGGCACCCTCTTCCCCCACTGGATGCCAATCCGGGTCAACAACTGGGTCATCCATCACCTCCTCTTCAATTTCATCTGCACCTTCCTCTGTGTCACCGTGTAAGGTGGTATAGTATGCAGGAAGGGGCACCTGAGTTTCATCAGGGTCACATTCTGGCTCAGTAGACTGCGAGGGCAATGTAGTGCTCTGGTTGAATGTACCAGCAGAATCATCTAGCAGTGCCTGTGCATCAATGCACTCCATGTCAGATTCATCTTGGACTGGGAATTCAGGATTTTAACTTGATAACCCAGGCATGGTATGTGAAAAGAGCTCCATGGAGTAATCTGAAGTGTGGCCTGCCGCATCCTTCACTTTTGGTGGGGGTGAAGGACAGAAGGAAAGGGATTGTTCCTGACGAGAAGTCTGCACTGACGACTCAGTGCTTGGAGTTTTTGAAACTTCAGAAGAGGAGGCGATAATGCTGGAGGCGTTTTGGCAATGTAAGCCAAAACCTGTTCCGGATGCTCCGGCTTTAAAAGCGGCTTACGTAGTCCAAGAAAAGGGAGCCTTCCTGGCCTTCTGGAGCCAGACGATGACGCAGGCTCAACACCTCCTGCCTTAGGTCCTATTGTGCTTTTGGCACTACCAGCAGATGCACCACCACCATCAGTAACAGATGGCCCCCCACGCCCACGTTCGCGGCCTCTTCCACCAAACTTCCTCATGTTTGTGAAAATGTATCCAAAATGCCAGCAGATATATAGTACTGTATCAGTAGCGTACAGCTGTATACGGTGAAGGTGAAAAATTTTAATCTCCGTATATTTGCGGAGTAACAGACATAGACTCTCAAAGGCTCAGTATAGATTAGACCAGAATATAAAAAGCAAAAAAGTGTACTGTATCAGAAGCGTACAGCCGTATACCGTGCTGGGGTAATTTTAAATCTCCGTATATATTTCAGGAGTAACACACAGGCTCTCACAGGCTCAGTATGGAGTAGACCAGAATATGAAATGCAGAAAAAGTGTACTGTATCAGTAGCATACAGCTTTATACAGTGTTGGGGTATTTTAAATCTCCGTATATATTTCAGGAGTAACACACACGCTCACAGACTCAATATGGATTACACCAGAATATGAAAAGCAGAAAAAGTGTACTGTATCAGTAGCGTACAGCTGTATACAGTGTTGAGGTAATTTTAAATCTCCGTATATGTTTCAGGAGTAACACACAGACGCTCACAGGCTCAGTATGGCATAGACCAAAATATGAAAATCAGAAAAAGTGTACTGTATCAGTAGCGTACAGCTGTATACAGTGTTGGGGTACTTTTAAATCTCCGTATATATTTCAGGATTAACACAGACGCTCACAGGCTCAGTATGGATTACACCAGAATATGAAAAGCAGAAAAAGTTTACTGTATCAGTACCGTACAGCTTTATACAGTGTTGGGGTACTTTTAAATCTCCGTATATATTTCTGGATTAACACACAGACGCTCACAGGCTCAGTATGGAGTAGACCAGAATATGAAGAGCATAAAAAGTGTACTGTATCAGTAGCGTACAGCTGTACACAGTGTTGGGGTAATTTTAAATCTCCATATATATTTCAGGAATAACACACACTCACAGGCTCAGTATGGATTACACCAGTATATGAAAAGCAAAAAATGTGTACTGTATCAGTAGCGTACAGCTGTATACAGTGTTGGGGTGATTTTAAATCTCCGTATATATTTCAGGAGTAACACACAGACGCTCACAGGCTCAGTATGGAGTAGACAAGAATATGAAAAGCAGAAAAAGTGTACTGTATCAGTAGCGTACAGCTGTATACAGTGTTGGGGTAATTTTAAGTCTCCATATATATTTCAGGAGTAATACACACGCTCACAGGCTCAGTATGGATTACACCAGAATATGAAAAGCAGAAAAAGTGTACTGTATCAGTAGCGTACAGCTGTTTACAGTATTGCGGTAATTTTAAATCTCCGTATATATTTCAGGAGTAACACACACGCTCACAGGCTCAGTATGGATTACACCAGAATATGAAAAGCAGAAAAAGTGTATTGTATCAGTAGCGTACAGCTGTATACAGTGTTGGGGTAATTTTTAATCTCCGTATATATTTGAGGAGTAACACACAGACGCTCTCTCAGTATGGATTTGACCGTAATACACAAGGCAGAAAAAACGGTACTGTATCAGAAGATACCAGCTGTATACGGTCTTGGGGAAAATTGATATCTCCGTATATATTTCCGGAGTCACACACAGATAGTCAGCATATAGTTGTCCGTGATACCAGCCATACACGGTAGTGTGTGAGGAGCGTACAGCTCTATACGGTGTGGGAAAAAATGAACGCTCGGTAACTGTGCAGAAAAAAATAATAAAAGTATTAGTGCTGTGTAGGTGCTGTGTTAAAAAGCACTCTGCACAGCAGTGTACACACAGCAATACAGCTAGCAGGCAGCCTAATAATCAGTTCTGCTGCTGCACACAAGAAATTCCTCCCTGTCACTGACAGGCAGCCTAATAATCAGCTCTGCTGCTGAACACAAGCAATTCCTCCCCTGCACTGGCAGGCAGCCTAAGAACCAGCGCTGCTGCACACAACAAAATCCTCCCCTGTCACTGCACACTAACTGTACAGCTGAGCTAATCGCTATCAGCACAAGCAAAGAATTAGTTGTTTTTTTCCTGCCTAATGCTCTCCCTACTGAGAACCAGCGGCAGCAACCTCACCCTACGCTAAGATCAGCAGAAGTAAAATGGCGGTCGGCGGTGAGGGCTTTTATAGGCACTGTGATGCCACACAAAGCAAGCCAATCACTGCAATGCCCTTCTCTAAGATGGTGGTGGCCGCTGTCCATGTCATCGCGTTGCCCACAGTGTGCGTACTTGCTCATTGGCTGAGAAAAGGCCCTTCAAGCATTATGGGAAAACCGACTTTGGCGCTCAGGTCGCCTAACGCATTGCCGACCTCACGCTATGGTCGGGTTTCGCTCGGGTTTTGAATCTGACCGACCTGTTTCGCCCAACTGTAGAGCAGACTCTCAGCTTTAATTTGAGGGTATTTACATTCTAATTGGAGTAACAGTTATTAACAGTTTGGTACATTATGCAAAAAAAAGAGCGCACTGGTGAGCTTGAGAACTCAAAAAGGCCAGGACATCCAAGGAAGATGATGAAGAAAAACCCTTCACAACATTCACCCAAGTGAAGAACACTCTCCAGGAAGTAGGTGTTTCATTGTCTACAAGTGCTTTTCAATAAATTAGAATATGATCAAAAAGTTAATTTATTTCAGTTCTTCAATACAAAAAGTGAAACTCATGTATTAACTAGAGTCATTATAAACAGAGTGATTAATTTCAAGTGTCTACTTCTGTTTTTGTTGATGATTATGGCTTACAGCTAATGAAAACCCAAAAGTCATTATGTCCCTGTGAGGTGTTGACACGCTTAGCTGCTTCCTCAGGTAGACACAGAAACACTTTGGTGGTAAAACACCTGCTGGTTTATTACACTCTACATAAACCAAGGCAGGATTCAGAAAACAAAAACAGCCCAGCCTTCCTGGCTTAATGGAAAAAACAAAACAAAAAAAGTTCAACAAAGTCCTCAGCTCCTCCTTGGAGCTACGTGGGAGTACCTCCTCTCCAAAGACACAACAACCTACTGGCTCTCATGGCCAGGTATTTAACACTCATGTGATGGTCACATGACCATGAAATCACACAGTTCCTGTCAGGACTCTGCATGTGTAGATACGGTGGAGATATGTGGACCTCCTCCCACCTTCTCTATGGAGGTCCACTAAAACCAGCACATCGTATAACTTTATATAAAGCATCCCAACACGCAGTGTGCTGGAGGAAACTATTCTAGTTTTACATCACTGATGCCACCATGCGCAGTGACACGTATCTCCCCTCCATCACTTCACCAATAAATCTGTCACATATTCCACCCTTTGTCCAAAGCCGGGGTTTTGGCACCTTCAGATGCTAAACAGGAAATTCAGGAGAGAGCATCAGCATTGCCATGTAACTTCCTTGGCCTATGCTCTATGTGGAGCATGAAGTCTTGAAGGGCTAAGAACCACCTAGTCACCCTGGCGTGTTTAACCTTCTCTTCAACCATCTCAGAGGGGCATGGTCCGACACTAACTTAAATCTATGACCTAGCAGGTGATACTTCAGTGTGTCTACGGCCCATTTTACGGCTAAGCACTCTTTCTCCACTATTGCGTAGTTCTTTTTGCAAGATGAGAGTTTCCAGTTTAGGTATAGGATGGGATGCTCTTCTCCATTGATTTCCTGTGACAGCACGGCTCCCTACCCAACCTCTGAAGCATCGGTCTGGACCACAAATTCCTTTCTAAAGTCTGGTGCGACTAGAACCGGATGCTTGCACTGAGCCTGCTTCAGTTTTTAAAACTCCATCTCTGTGTCAGGAGTCCATTTCATCATCATTGACTTGGTGCCCACAAAGAGATCTGTTAACGGTGTGGCATAAGTTCAGGATAAAATGCCAGTAATACCCCACAATACCAAGAAACGCCCTCACTTGCTTCTTGGAGAGCGGTTGCGGCCACTCCTGAATTGCCACTATTTTATTCAAGTCCTGTGAGACTTCTCTGATAGAAAAGAGCAAGAACAGGAGTAGATAGTCACAGTCCCGACCATCCTTCTCAACAACCCTCTTGAGCAAGGCCTTCAAGGTCTTGTTGAAGAACTCCACCAGCCCATCAGTCTGTGGATGGTAAGCAGAAGTTTGTAGCTGGGAGATCTGGAGGACTCTACACAGCTCTTGCATCACTTTTCTTATAAACGGGGTCCCCTGGTCCATCAAAATCTCTTTGGGCAATTCAGTCCTGGCAAAGATATGGACAAGCTCCCAGGCTATACTCTTAGCTGAGGCATTGTTCAGTGGCACTGCTTCCGGGTATCTGGTCACGTAGTCCACTACCACTAAGATGTACAGATGGCCACGTGCTGATTTAACAAGGGCACCTACCAGGTCCATAGCAATCCTCTCGAAGGGGATTTCTATCACAGGTAAGGGCACTAAGAGGCTTCGGAAGTGAGAGGTAGGAGCAGTTATCTGACAGTTGGTGCAAGATCTACAATAATTCGGGATCTCCCGGAAATACCCTGGCCAATAGAACCTCTGTAAGATTCTCTCCTGAGTTTTCTCCACCCCCAGATGTCCACCCAAAACATGTGAATGGGCCATGTCTTAAACCCACCGCCGGTAGGGTCCTGGAACTAACCGCTGCTCCACTATCTCACCTCCCCTCAAGTTCAGTCACCCGATACAATTACTTGCCATGTACTGCAAAATGTGGAACCCTGATGTCAGCCCCAACTCCTGAGCAACCCCATTTCATAAAGTTACATTGTCAAATGCCCCTTTAATGTGAGGTTCCGAAGTTGTGCAGTCCCAAAGTTCTCTTCAGGCACCTCTAAACCAGGAAGCTGGGCTCCTCTGTTACGGTCTCATCCTCCTCTCCAGCGAGGATACCCAGGTGAACTCCTCCATCTTTAATTTTGATGGAGACGTCTTCGGAGGGGCCTGGTTTTTTACACTCTGTACAGCCCCCTTTTGCCACAAGTTCCAAAACAGAGGAAAATTCCACCCCAGTATGACAGGATGGATCAAGTCTTTTACCACCCCATGCTCATGGATCTTATCACCACAGTCTGTTCCTATGGTTACAAAGGGCTACTTGGTGGTCCTTGCCATCTCCGTGTATGCAGTGGACACCCACACACTTGTTAGGGATTAACTGGTGGGGTAGTGCAGCACTAATCAGGGTCATCAGACTTCCATAGTCCAACATCCCCAGAACCATAACCCCATTGACAGACACAGCACATGACTGGGGACAATCACTGGGTTGGCAGTCCATGTTGCAGGCCGCATAGGCATAATAAGAGGCAGAATCCACCCAGGCTACAGTTCATGGATTCAGAAGACATATGACACCGGTCGGCTACATGTCCCAGATTGTGACACCGCCAACAGACCACATCCTTCATAAGCGCCTTCGATGACCCCTCAGCAGGGTTGGGATGCCCCCCAGTTGTGGGTCTAATCACCCTCCGTGGTGAGTCCACCCCATTTTGGGTATCCCAGTATGGGGAAGTAGCAACATCTGGTTTCCCGAGGGACTTCTCCACAACCTGGTATCTCTCCACCAGGACGACCAAGTCATCTGCATTATGGGGGTTGCCCTGGGCAACCCAGGTCTGTATTGGCGTGGGTAGGGAGTGGATGATCTTGTCCATCACTATACGCTTGACTATCTGGGCCAGAGTGGAAGTCTCTGGCTGCAACCACTTTTGGACCAGGTGCAACAGATCAAACATCTGGGAGCGTGGGGGTTTGTTGCCAGCATACGCCCAGCGGTGGACTCGCTGAGCCCTTACAGACATTGTCACTCCTAGACATGTGTCACGCTGTATAGCAGATATATATATATGTGATGTCAGTAGTCTATATCAAAAGGGCAACATACTATATAACATGCGCATAGATATATGATAACATAGATTTACCTGACAGAATGTCCAGTGGGTCAATACGGAATCCGTTATACGCTGTCTCCGGCTAGAGGGTGACCGGGGTCTATGCTGACCCTAAACTGGGGTCCTAACTAATCCCTCTACCTGGAGGTACTGTTAAAGGTACAGAGGTCCAGGCCACCAGCGTAAACCCTGTCTCCTATCAATCCCTGCCAACTGTATTCTAGTCCTAAGAAGGACCCTGAATACCACCAAAGGGAATGAACAGGTAACGGTTAATGAACAGAAAGACAAACAACAAAGACAAGAAATAAAGTAAATAAAGTCTTACATACAACACTCACACACAGTAGGAACACCTAAGGTCTCAGAGAAAAACTATAAGCTGTAAGAGTAAAAACAACTAAGGAGCTCTTAGCTTAAATATTCTCAGAACCGATCCAGTCTGCTAAACTACATGAATGCTTTCACCGGCGTCTAACACCCAGACTGGCAGAAATATAAAGGAAACTAATTAGAACATAATCAAAAGCAGCCGGGCGAGGCTGCACCTAGCCTTAGCAAAGAGCTAGCAAAAATTAACTCTCTCATTACCAAAAAACAAAGAAACAGCAGCTCAGCTGTGAGAAGTCAGAATGTGCAATCGCGACGATCTTCATGGCGATGCACCCATGACAGTACCCCCCCTTCTACGAGGGGCCTCCGGACCCTCATGACCAGGTCTGTCCGGGTGAGTTGTGTGAAAGGTCCGAACCAATCGATCTGCGTTAACATCAGACGCAGGGACCCACGTCCCCTCCTCAGGACAATACACCCTCCACTGAACTAAGTACTGAAGGGATCGGCGACTGAGACGTGAGTCAATGATTTTCGACCCATGAATTTCCACGTTATCATTGACCACCACTGAAGGAGGTAGAGGTGACGGTATGACTGGTGCCACATACTTTTTAAGTAATGACTTGTGAAACACATTATGAATTTTAAACGTAGGAGGGAGGTCCAGACGAAATGCCACAGGATTAATTATGGAACTGATCCTGTACGGCCCGATGAATCTGGGACCCAACCTCCAGGAGGAAACTTTACGTTTTATATTCCTGGTAGACAACCAAACCAGATCGTTCACCTTCAGATCTAGACCAGAAACTCTCCTCCTATCAGCCATCTGTTTGTAACGGTTCCCCGTAACCTTCAGTCTTAAGCGATCTGGAACTATCAGTCTCCCTGGAAGTCCCACAGGGGCGTCCCCCTGAGCCCCCAATACCTCCCCCTCAAGCTCAGAGCATACAGCTGACACTACAACTCCCTCCTGAGGAATAGGAACCGGATCATCCGTCTTCCCGGCCCTTGGGAAAGTATGAGATAAGGCATCAGGAAGCAACTTTATTGAGCAGTCATATGCGCGATAAGGAGGAAACTCTTTACACCCCTCCTCTGAGAACATCTCCCCAAAGTCCTCCAGAAAAGGAGACAAAGTCCTAGGCACAACCGCACCGATGACCGTGCTCATGCAGTTATTCTTGCAAAATTCACCCCACTGGCTTATCTTTCTGGATTGCCAATCAATCACTGGGTTATGTTTAGCCAACCAAGGAAGTCCCAACACAATAGGAGTAGGTAGACCCTCCAACACATAACAAGACAATTGCTCTTTATGTATTGCCCCTACTCGAAGATCTATGTTATGAACAGCTTGTACCAAGCTACCTTGACCAAGAGGTCTAGAATCAATAGAGAGTATAGGGACCGGTTTGGCCAATACACTCAGTTGCATACCATGCACCTGGGCAAACCGAGCGTCCACCAAATTAGCCCCGGACCCACTATCAAGAAAAACAGAAATCCTCTCAGTTCTAGTACCAATCACCACCTCCGCAGGCACGAGAAACTGAGAGGGATTTGGGGACGAAATACACACTCCCAGGTTAACTCCTTGGCTCAAAGAGGTCCGGGATGGACACCCCCCAACAAAATGTCCCTCTCTCCCGCAAAAGAAACACCTTCTAGTCTTGCGGCGCACCGCCGATTCCCTCCTACAAAATGATGTCCCTCCCAACTGCATGGGTTCCTCAGAACAGACCAGGGGAACCTCAGTATAAGGGACTTTAGTAGTAGGTGGAGTCATCATGGGGGGCGGAGTTACCTCGCGTCTTCCCCGAAGTCGTCTATCAATGCGAATAGCGAGGGCCATAGCAGCCTCCAGTGATGGAGGAGAATCATACTGAGCTAACACATCTTTTAATTTGTCAGACAACCCTTGACAAAACTGGCTCCTAAGAGCTGGGTCATTCCACTGAGTATCTGTTGCCCATCTACGGAACTCAGAAGAATATTCCTCCGCTGGACGATTTCCTTGCCGTATTTTACGTAACCTTGTTTCAGCAAGGGAAACTCGATCCGGATCATCATATACCAGACCCAGGGCAGTAAAAAATCGATCCACTGACTGGAGATCTGGGGAGCCTGGAGGAATAGAGAACGCCCAAGATTGAGGGTCCCCTTGTAAGAGCGAGATAACAATTCCCACCCTCTGCTCTTCACTCCCAGATGACCGAGGCCGCAGCCGAAAGTACAATTTACATGCCTCCCGGAAAGTAAAAAATTTGTCCCGCCCACCAGTGAACCTGTCCGGGAGAGCAACCTTAGGTTCAGATCTGGTTTGCTCCGGGAGGGACAAAACCTTGGACTTAATGTCTGCAAATTCCATGGACAACCCCTGCAACTGCCGGGCCAGCTGGGCTACTGGATCCATGACAGCTGGGGAGAATCTTTAGTTGGGCCGGTGAAAATGTCACGCTGTATAGCAGATATATATATATGTGATGTCAGTAATCTATATCAAAAGGGCAACATACTATATAACATGCGCATAGATATATGATAACATAGATTTACCTGACAGAATGTCCAGTGGGTCAATACGGAATCCGTTATACGCTGTCTCCGGCTAGAGGGTGACCGGGGTCTATGCTGACCCTAAACTGGGGTCCTAACTAATCCCTCTACCTGGAGGTACTGTTAAAGGTACAGAGGTCCAGGCCACCAGCGTAAACCCTGTCTCCTATCAATCCCTGCCAACTGTATTCTAGTCCTAAGAAGGACCCTGAATACCACCAAAGGGAATGAACAGGTAACGGTTAATGAACAGAAAGACAAACAACAAAGACAAGAAATAAAGTAAATAAAGTCTTACATACAACACTCACACACAGTAGGAACACCTAAGGTCTCAGAGAAAAACTATAAGCTGTAAGAGTAAAAACAACTAAGGAGCTCTTAGCTTAAATATTCTCAGAACCGATCCAGTCTGCTAAACTACATGAATGCTTTCACCGGCGTCTAACACCCAGACTGGCAGAAATATAAAGGAAACTAATTAGAACATAATCAAAAGCAGCCGGGCGAGGCTGCACCTAGCCTTAGCAAAGAGCTAGCAAAAATTAACTCTCTCATTACCAAAAAACAAAGAAACAGCAGCTCAGCTGTGAGAAGTCAGAATGTGCAATCGCGACGATCTTCATGGCGATGCACCCATGACAACATGCCAGAATTTCATTTTTTAATTTGCCATAATCTTTGGTATCCTGGAGGGCTAAGTTGTAATATGCCTTTTGTGGTTCTCCAGTCAAATAGGGGGCTAGCACCTCTGCCCACTGCTCTGGTGGTAGCCTCTCATACTCTGATACCTGCTCAAACAAAGTCAGAAGGGCTTCGACATCATCCCCCGGGGTCACTTTCTGAATGGCTCGTCTTACCATTTTCTGGACGTGTTCATCATCACCTGAAGACGGAGAGAAGACTGCTGGCCTTACACGAATCACCTCTGCGAGAAGCTCCATTTGCTATGCTAGCACCTCCTGCTGCTATTGCTGCTGCAGCTAATGTTGAAGCTGCTGTGCTAACAGCTTATTCCTCTCATGGTGCGCCGCTTGCTGCTGTTGACTGGTGAGCTGATGTTGCTGCTGTATCTGGATGAGATGTTTCACAAGCTCCTCCATGCTGCCGGACACCTCTTGCTAAATGGCGGATTTCACCCAGAACATGCAGTTGTCCTCTGCCTCTATATGTTTTCCTGGAACGCTTCCCACATTCTCCACCACGTGTGAGGGGTTGACATGCTTAGCTGCTTCCTCAGGTAGACACAGTCTGCATAGACCAAGGCAGAAAACAAAAACAGAGCCTTCCTGGCTTAATGAAAAAAAAAAGGTCAACAGAGTCCTTTCTCTGCAGGTTTCAACCTGCAGACACCACACACTGTCCTCAGTTCCTCAATGGAGCTACGTGGAAGTATCTCCTATCCCAAGACACAACAACCCACTGGCTCTCATGGCCAGGTATTTAACACTCACGTGATGGTCACTAGAGATGAGTGAATACTTCAATATTCGATTCGGATTACGTTCGCCGAATTTGCAATATTTGCCAATTAATTCATCGAATATTCGTCAAACATTACCGAATGCCATTATAGTCAATGGGAGGCAAACATAAACGCATGCACAACACCTTACAACGGCCCCAAATGCTGCCAAAACACATCAAATCAGGGACAGACACCAGAAAAGTGGACTCAATTCACCCACAGTACAAACTGCAGCAAGGAACTACAACAATCAGCCAGGCATGAGGTATCAGGGTCTGGGACAGCATTTACAGCTTTCCAATGAACGTCACAGTAAGACTAGGTGGGTGAGGGATTGGTGTAGTGCTCCTTTGCTGGGAGCCCTGACACCACATACAACACCTCTACCTGGTTTCATGCTGAGCCACACTGAGATGACACAAATATCAGTTTTCTAGACTAACATTGTCAGAAAAATTTAAGGATAGTAAGACGGGTAGTTGAGTCCAAGGAAGTGGAGGCCTGATGGTCTCGGAGGCCTATTGCTACAGGCAACACGCATGAAGGAGACCTGACCAGGAGTGTACACATTTACCAAAATTACTGGCAGACAACAACAAAGCATCATCAATTGCAATAAAGTAGAATTAGTATAGCGGGAATTGACACCTCTTCCACTACAGCCAACTCAGCAGATGAACACCCTACAAGGAATGTTCACATTTAAAGAAATGAGGGCCTCACCCCACAGAAGTGCCATTAATTTCACCACAGTAGAACTAGTAGAATAGGGACCAACGGGTCTTTCACAACACCCAAACCAGCAGATACACACTCAACCATGAGTGTCCATATATCCAAAAATTATTGGCAGACACCACCAAAGTGGCATCAATTTCACCACAGTAGAAAAAGTAGAATAGGGACTGACAGGTCTTTCACAACACACAAACCAGCAGATGGACACTCAACAAGGAGTGTTCACATTTAAAGAACTGAGGGCCTTACCCACAAACCAGCAGATAGATACTCAACCATGAGGGTCCATATTTCTAAAAATTATTGGCAGACAGCACCAAAGTGGCCTCAGCTTCACCACATTAGAAATAGTGGAATATGGACTGACAGTTTTTTCACTACACCCAATACAGCAGATGGACACCAACTTGGAATTTTAAAATTTTTACAAATGAGGGCCTGACACCACCGAAGTGAAATAACGTCTTCCACTACAGTTAACACAGCAGATGTCGACCAACCATGACTGTGAACATTTCCACAAATTTGTCTTAACATCAGGAGCAGCAGCAGCATCTACAGAAGCGACACTAAAGATATCACAGACAGCAGTTACGTGACTTTAATGCATCAGACTAAAAAATGCTATATCACCTAGTCTGTACAGTCTGCGATTGGGGTGCCAAAGTCCTTGGAGATCCATGACTTGTTCATCTTAATGAAAGTTAGCCGGTCAATACTTTCAGGGGACAGCCATAAGCGCTTATGCGTCAGGACTAGAGTTGAGCGAAACAGGTCGGTCAGATTCAAAAGTCGCCGACTTTCGCTAAAGTCGGGTTTCGTTGGCCGAAACCCAACCATAGCGTGCAGTCGGCCATGCGGTCGTCGACCCGAGCGCCCAAGTGGGTTTTCCCATAATTCTTGTAGGCGCCTTTTTTCAACCAATGAGCAAGGACGTACACTGTGAGCAACGAGATGACATGGGCAGCGTCCACCACCATCTTAGAGAAGGGCATTGCAGTGATTAGGGGGCGTCATAGTGTCTATAAAAGCCCTCACCGCCGACCTCCATTTTACTTCTGCCGATATTAACAGTAGGGAGAGGTTACTGACGCTGTTTATCAGTAGGGAGAGAGTTAGGCAGAGAAGAGAAATTCTTCTGTGCTTGTGCTGATAGCAATTGTGCTGTACAGTTAGTGTGCAGTGACGGGAGGATTTTCTTGTGTGCAGCAGTGCTGGTTATTTTGCTGTGTGTACATTGCTGTGCAGACTGCTTTTTACACATCACTAATACGTTCATTTTTTCCCACACCATATAGAGCTATACGCTACTCACACACTACCGTGTACCGGCTGGTATCATGGACAAATACATGCTGACTATCTGTGTGTGACTCCGGAAATATATACGGAGATTGCAATTTTCTCCTGCACCGTATACAGCTGTATGCTTCTGAGACGGTACTTTTATCTGCTCTTTGTATTATGGTCAAATCCATACTGAGTGAGCGTCTGTGTGTGACTCCGGAAATACATACGGAGATTACAATTATACCCTACACCGTATACAGCTGTCCGCTTCTGATACAGTACTGTATATCTGCTCTTTGTATTACGGTCAAGTCCATACTGAGTGAGCGTCTGTGTGTGACTCTGGAAATATATACGGAGATTTAACTTTTCCCCTATGCCATATACAGCTGTACGCTCCTCATACAGTACCATATATCTGCTGGTATTTTGGTACATTTTCCCAAACATGAGGAAGTATGGTGGAAGAGGCCGCGGACGTGGGCGGGGGGGCCAACTGGGAATGATGGTGGTGGTGATGGTGGTGGTGCATCTGCTGGAAGTGCCAAAAGCCCAATAGCACCTAAGGCAGTAGGTGTTGAGCCTGTGTCATCGTCTGGCTCCAGAATGCCTGGAAGGCTCCCAATATCTATTGTCAAACATACAATAATTATGGCTCAAGAGAAATTTTTTTGCTTCAAGTAAAAAATTACATAGTACCTCCGAATAGCTGCTATATTTCATAAGATAGAAAGATAAACATGTAAGAGCTATATTATGGGGAATAAAGGAATACAGGCTAATTACATGACATGAAAACCATGCGTAATTAGCCTCCCATTTAAAAGCATGCATTATGGTAACCACTGCTTTCGTGTCACGTATGTAGCTGGGAGTCAATGAAACTAGTGGTTGGAGATGTGCATCCACCCTCTCACCTAGCCTTTCACCCAAAGCACCAATCCCCACCACTATCTCATATGAGGTGGAAATATATTATTATGAATCTTTTGCAGGGAATGATACACTGAGATGACAGGATGGTCCAAGTAGCAGTATTTTTTTAAATTTTTCATCCAAAGCTCCAATTATTACACCTTCCTGGAGTAAATTTAGAATTTCACCGTTAAATCTCACAGTGGGATTATCTTTTAATTCCAAATAAACATCCAGATTCTCTAGATCTCTAAAGGTACTGCCACACTAAACAATCCCGCTAGCGATCACGATAACGACGCATACTAATGCGATCGCTAGCGGGATTGTTTCTATATCGCTAAATGCGGCCACATTTAGCGATATAGTTAACGACGCTATCGCCGTTAGCGATCTTCTTAACGACTTTAGCGGTACAAAAGTACCGCTAAATCGCTAAGAAAAAGGTGCCACACAGCGATTAGATACTTACCCAGCGGGAGCGCCAGCGATGAAATAGGGTCCGGAACGATTCCAGCGACGAGCGAAATCACAGCAGGAAGCTCGTCGCTGGAAGCTGCCGCACTGAACAATATCGCTAACGGGATCGCTAAATAGTGACGTTTTTAGCGATCTCGTTAGCGATATTGTTTAGTGTGGCATACCCTTAAGGTTTAGAATTTTATACAATCCAGCATTAATCAACACAATTGCCCCACCTTTGTCCGCATTTCTGATTAATAGATCTTTATTTTGTGTTAATTGGTCTAACACTATTCTTTCTTGTCTGCTCAGATTACCCTTGGATTTTTTTATATTTTTACTCAATTCATTAAGTTCCAATTCAACAACCTCCTGGAATTTATCCAGGACTACTGGCCTTGATTTCAGCGGATAAAAATCCACGTTAGATGTCAGGAACTTAACCGACTGATCCCCAGGTTTTTTATCAGTCATATCCAAATCATACAGATCCTTTAATGTCCTCTGTTCTTCAAACATCAGTAATTCATCTTTTTTCCTGAAAAATTCAGTATTCAGCTCAGTTTCAGTTATTTCCAAAGTGCTGTTGACATTAATGTAATGACATTTTAAAGTTACATTTTGTGCAAACCTATTGATATCCATAATGGTTTGATACAAATTGAAGTCCTTAGTAGGGGAGAAGCCCAATCCCTTTGTTAGCAGGGATATCTGGGTTTGGGAAAGCACATAGTTGAAGAGGCTCCAAATTGGGATAGTCACCGTCTCCGGTTTTTGCCCCGTGTCTGGTAACCCCCTCACTCGATGCTTGTGCCCCTCCCTTTTCCTCCGTTTTTTTTACCTCATTGTGACCACATCCCCATTGTTCACATTAGGTTTTTCTTTGGGATTATATATTGTAGCACCTGTACTGACTGAAGTGTTTGAAGCTTCATCTGGCGAATTCACTGATGATTATTCCGAAGTTGAAAAGTTACCTTGGGTTGAGCAAAAAGAGGATTTTTCTTATTTTTACCTTTTCGCGGCTTTCTAAGAATGGGACGAGGGGATTTATTCCACTCATAAACCATATTACTTTTATAATCCTCCAATCTCTTTTAAACTTTCTTTGCTTTGTTTCAGTTATTGTGTTTTCAAGTTTAGTTAGATTTTTATCCATTTTTCGTTGTAGTTTTTTAAAATTCTCATTATTTTGAAAGGATTTGGTCTGATCTTGTAGAGATTTAATCGTGGTTTTAATCGTGTTTAATTCTTTTTCTTCCTCTTCAATGATGAGGTGAATAAGATCCATTGAGCAGTTGCTTAAAATTTCCTCCCATTTCAATCTGAACACTTCTCCATAATTCGCAGTTGTTAGTTTTTTTATTCTTAAGCCTCTGGAGATCATGTTCTTATCTGCATAGTTACTAAGTGAATTGTGATCCCACCAGAGCTTGAGCTCCTTACTCTTTGCAGGTTCCAGCTTTCTCATAATGGTTTTCAGATCATTCCCACCTTCTGCTGTGGTTTCATTATCTTCATTAAAAATATCTGCTAATTTATGCAATCTAGCTGTACAATTATCGGTATCCACTAAATCCTCATTTGAAAGATCCATGTTGTTTAATATTAATTTTATAAAGCAATCTGTTTTAAGCTGTTTTGAGCAAGGCTATAAAATCGCACAACAAAAAAATAAGAAAAAAATAATTTTTTGTCACAGCTAGCTCACCGCTTTGAAGAAAACCAGGAATAAGTCCAGCCTGTCGTTGCAGTTCGCACGGAAAATGGATTGGGATAAATCCTTACATGCAAAGGAAATAGTATTTGTTTCTCCAGCGATCAGTCCAATGGTAGGGTAACATATAGCTTTTATTTATCCATTAAAAAGGTTCCATATTATATATATATTATATATATACAGTATATTATATATACAGCACAGACCAAAAGTGTGGACACAACTTCTCATTCAAAGATTTTTCTGTATTTTCATGACTATGAAAATTGTACATTCACACTGAAGGCATCAAAACTATGAATTAACACATGTGGAATTATATACTTAACAAAAAAGTGTGAAACAACTGAAAATATGTCTTATATTCTAGGTTCTTCAAAGTAGCCACCTTTTGCTTTGATTACTGCTTTGCACACTCTTGGCATTCTCTTGATGAGCTTCAAGAAGTAGTCACCAGTATTGGTTTTCACTTCACAGGTGTGCCCTGTCAGGTTTAATAAGTGGGATTTCTGGCCTTATAAATGGGGTTGGGACCAACAGTTGTGTTGTGCAGAAGTCTGGTGGATACACAGCTGATAGTCCTACTGAATAGACTGTTAGAATGTGTATTATGCCAAGAAAAAAGCAGCTAAGTAAAGAAAAACGAGTGGCCATCATTACTTTAAGAAAAGAAGGTCAGTCAGTCCGAAAAAATTGAGAAAACTTTGAAAGTGTCCCCAAGTGCAGTTGCAAAAACCATCAAGCGCTGCAAAGAAACTGGCTCACATGAGGACCACCCCAGGAAAGGAACACCAAGAGTCACCTCTGCTTCTGAGGATAAGTTTATCCGAGTCACCAGCCTCAGAAATCTCAGGTTAACAGGAGCTCAGATTAGAGACCAGGTCAATGCCACACAGAGTTCTAGCACCAGACACATCTCTACAACAACTGTTAAGAGGAGACTTTGTGCAGCAGGCCTTCATGGTAATAGCTGCTAGGAAACCACTGCTAAGGACAGGCAACAAGCAGAAGAGACTTGTTTGGGCTAAAGAACACAAGGAATGGACATTAGACCAGTGGAAATCTGTGCTTTGGTCTGATGAGTCCAAAGTTGAGATCTTTGGTTCCAACCACCATGTCTTTGTGCGACGCAGAAAAGGTGAAAGGATGGTCTCTACATGCCTGGTTCCCACCGTAAAGCATGGAGGAGGAGGTGTGATGGTGTGGGGGTACTTTGCTGGTGACACTGTTTGGGATTTATTCAAATTTGAAGGTTTACTGAACCAGCATGGCTACCACAGCATCTAGCAGCGGCATGCTATTCCATCCGGTTTGCGTTTAGTTGGACCATCATTTATTTTTCAACAGGACAATGACCCCAAACACACCTCCAGGCTGTGTAAGGGCTATTTGACCAAGAAGGAGAGTAATGGGTGCTACGCCAGATGACCTGGCCTCCACAGTCACCAGACCTGAACCCAATCGAGATGGTTTGGGGTGAGCTGGACCGCAGAGTGAAGGTAAAAGGGCCAACAAGTGCTAAGCAAATCTGGGAACTCCTTCAAGACTGTTGGAAGACCATTTCCGGTGACTACCGTGCAAAGCAGTAATCAAAGCAAAAGGTGGCTACTTTGAAGAACCTAGACTATAAGACATATTTTCAGTTGTTTCACACTTTTTTGTTAAGTATATAATTCCACATGTGTTAATTCATAATTTTGATGCCTTCAGTGTGAATGTACAATTTTTATAGCCCTGAAAATACAGAAAAATCTTTGAATAAGGTGTGTCCAAACTTTTGGTCTGTACTGTATATGTGTGTGTATTTCATTTATATAAATATATATATATATATATATATGTATATATATATATATATATATATATATATATATATATTGTAGGGATGTGGTCTCGCTGGTGTGCGACCGGAGGTAAGCAGAAGGGCGACTCTTCCTGGTTCTTTAAGCAAGTTTATTAAAACTTCATAAACTTGCTTTAAAACAGAAAACAAAAACAGCCTTCTCTGGCACAAAGTAACAAAACAGATATAAAGTCCTGGTACTCGAAGTGAGCACTCTTTTCAGCAACCAGACTGGAGGTCTCCTCAGAACTCCCACACTGGAGGTTTCCACACCTCCAGCCACTCACACCTGTGGTCAGCAGCAGGCTCACTTATATACACCAGACATTCAGCTAACACAGAGCACATGACCTGTCATGTGCTCTGTGACCTCATCACAGGTCCTCAAACCACATACAAAGTTATAGTGAAGTCTTACTATCACTACATACCTCCCCCCTCTGCCTAAAGCCGTGGGCTTGGCACATTTCATTCACCGACTAGAAACTCTTTTCAGTCGTCTCCACAATTAACCGGTCTGTCAGAGTTTGGCTTAGGTCACTGAGCCCTGAGCTAATTGAGGTGTCACTGCCTCTACCTCTCATTTCAGGTGATCTATGTCCTGTCTTAGTTCCACTTCGATGACTTTTACTCTGAAGCAAACTTTTGCGCCTCTCTATATTGTGGTTTGAAGGTGGCTGCCTTTTTTTTTCCAACTCTTGCAGATGTCTGTTGGTCTGCTCCTCCTCAATTCTTAGCTGCTCTATTATTCCCTGGTGCACCTCCAGGAGCATCCGGATCTTCCCAAGGTTTTCCACCAACCCCCTCCGACTTGGAGGTTTTCCGGTTGGCTCCTGACGTCTCTGCTTCTCGCGGAGGCATTGTAGTGGCATATCCCTTATGTCAGCCTCCCGCTTCATTGGGACTTCCCGGGTGTGGCCATCTGGGTGGCGGTTCTGTTATGTTTCAGTAGCTGAGGAGAGCAGGCAAAAAGGCAATACACCAGAGCAGTTGGAATCTATGAGATTGCAGTACCCTGACTAACCACCACAACTAGAGGCAGCCGTGGAGCGTTCCTACGTTGGTCCTAGACGCCTCGTCACAGCCTGAGAAATTAACTACACCTAAAGATAGAAATAGGAAAGCTATCTGCCCCGGAGCAGAACCCCAAAGATAATAGAAAGCCCCCAAACATGTAATGGCGGTTAGACAAGAGGAAATACAGACACAGAAAGAAAATAGTATGAGCAAACGCTGGGGCCCAAACTATCTAAATAGAAAAGGATAGGAAGGGTACTTACTGCAATCCCAGAAAACCCTGAAAAGCACCAACTCTACTAATTTCAAAATCACCTGAGATCACACGACCTCTACCACCTAAATTAGTTCTCTGGTGTAACAAAATCAAAACAGCAGCCACTGAAAAAACTGAAAAAAGCAAAAGAACAAAATTCAGTGGCTGAACTAAACTGAGAGGGCAGAAGCCCCCGGAGGGGACCCTGAAGGCCCCCAAAGAAGTGCAGGACAAAATGCAAAAATATAGCAAAAACACAAAAGAAGCAAAAGTCTTATCTGTAAGCAGGAGATGCAGACACGACACAGCAGGCCACAAGGGAAACTGGAATGAAGGATTCAGACCAGAACAATTGATCACCGGCAACCCTGATGGGAAAATGACTCCCTTATATAAGACCAGTCAGTAACACCTGATTCCCAGTCCTCACAATCTTCACTAGCACCGCTTGTAACCACCAGAGGGAGCCTCTGCTCAGAACTCATCTCAAACCCATTCACAACAGTACCCCCCCTTGAGGAGGGGTCACCGAACCCTCATTTGAGCAACCAGGTCGGTCAGGATGAGTTCTATGATACGCACTGATAAGTCTCCTAGCATGGATGTCCGAAGCAAACACCCAAGAATTGTCCTCCTGACCATAACCTCTCCATTTAACCAAATACTGGAGTTTCCGTCTAGAAAAACGAGAATCCAATATTTTCTCAACCACATACTCCAGATTGCCATCAACCAAAACAGGGTCAGGAGGCACAGCAGCAGGAACCACTGGCTCAACAAACCTCTTCAACAAGGACTTGTGGAACACGTTATGGATCTTAAATGTCCCTGGAAGAAGCAAACGAAAAGAAACAGGATTAATAATCTCCATGATCTTATAAGGTCCAATGAACCTAGGCTTAAATTTAGGAGATGCTACTCTCATAGGAATATTCTTTGAGGACAACCAGACCAAGTCCCCCACTTTAAACCGAGGACCATCAGTCCTATGCCGGTTAGCAAACCGCTGGGCCTTCTCCTGAGAGAGGGACAACCTCTCCACTACCTGGTCCCAAATCTGTTGCATACGCTCCACAACAGAGTCAACACCTGGACAGACAGAAGCCTCCGTCTGTCCTGAAGAAAATCAAGGGTGAAACCCAGAATTACAGAAAAACGAAGACATCAAAGTGGCAGAGCTAGCCCTATTATTAAGAGCAAACTCAGCCAAAGGCAAAAATGAGACCCAGTCATCCTGATCAGCAGACACAAAGCATCTTAGATAAGTCTCCAATGTCTGGTTTGTTCTCTCAGTTTGACCATTGGTCTGAGGATGAAATGCCGAGGAGAAAGACAATTGAACACCCAGTTTAGAACAAAAAGTCCTCCAAAATCTGGAAACAAACTGGACTCCTCTGTCAGACACAATGTTCTCAGGAATGCCGTGTAAACGAACCACGTGCTGAAGGAACAACGGCACCAATTCAGAGGAGGAAGGCAACTTAGGTAATGGCACAAGATGTATCATTTTGGAAAACCTATCACAAATTACCCAGATGGTGGTCATTCTCTGAGAAACAGGAAGATCGGAAATGAAATCCATAGAGATATGGGTCCATGGTCTCTTGGGCACAGGCAATGGCATCAACAAACCACTAGAGCGAGAGCAAGGCTTGGAGCGAGAGCAAGTCCCGCAGGACTGCACAAATTCCCTGACATCACGAGACAAGGTAGGCCACCAAAAGGACCGACTAACCAAGTCTCTGGTACCAAAAATTCCGGGATGCCCAGCCAATGCGGAACAATGAATCTCAGACATCACACTCTTTTTCCATTGGTCCGGGACAAACAATTTTCCAACAGGACAGCGCTCGGGCCTATCCTCCTGACACCCCTCCAGAGCAAGTCTCAAATTGGGCGAGATGGCGGAAAGAACTACACCCTCTTTCAAAATAACAGAAGGATCGGATAACTCAGGAGAGTCCGAAAGGAAACTCCTCGAGAGGGCATCCGCCTTAACATTCTTAGTGCCAGGAAGAAAGGAAACCACAAAATTAAAACGTGTGAAAAACAAGGCCCACCTGGCCTGTCTAGGATTGAGTCGCTTGGCAGATTCCAGATAGACCAGATTCTTATGGTCCGTAAGGACCACCACCTGATGTTTGGCTCCCTCCAGCCAATGTCTCCACTCTTCAAAAGCCCACTTCATGGCCAATAACTCCCGATTACCCACGTCATAATTACATTCAGTAGGAGAAAATTTTCGAGAGAAAAAGGCACAAGGGTTACTTTTAGAGGTCCCTGGATCTTTTTGGGACAAAACGGCACCTGCCCCAATTTCAGAGGCATCAACCTCCACCTGAAATGGCAGAGAAACATCAGGCTGCCGTAGAACAGGAGCAGAAGTGAATCTCTGCTTAAGTTCCTGAAATGCAGAGACTGCCTCAGGAGGCCAATTCACCACATCAGAACCCTTTCTGGTCAAATCAGTTAATGGTTTAACAATAACCGAGAAATTACCAATAAATTTACGATAAAAATTGGCAAAACCCAAAAATCTCTGAAGAGCCTTTAATGAAGTAGGTTGGACCCAATCACAGATGGCCTGAACCTTGACCGGGTCCATTTCAATAACAGATGGGGACAAAATGAATCCCAGAAATGAGATCCTCTGTACGCCAAAAAGACACTTTGATCCCTTCACATACAGAGCATTCTCTCTCAAAATCTGGAATACAGTTCGAACATGTTTCACATGAGAGTCCCAGTCATTAGAAAAAATCAAGACATCATCCAAATAAACAATCAGAAATTTATCCACAAAATCCCTGAACATGTCATTCATGAAGGACTGGAAGACGGAAGGAGCATTAGTGAGCCCAAAGGGCATCACTAGGTACTCAAAATGCCCTTCAGGGGTATTGAATGCCGTCTTCCATTCATCCCCGTGCTTAATGCGAATAAGGTTATACGCCCCCCTGAGGTCAAGCTTGGTAAACCAAGTAGCGTTTTTCACCCTGGAAAACAGGTCAGAAATCAAGGGTAACGGGTATTGATATTTCACAGTAATATTGTTCAAGAGACGATAATCAATACACGGCCTTAATGAACCATCTTTTTTGGCCACAAAGAAAAAACCGGCACCTAAGGGTGAAGAGGATGGTCTGATATGACCCTTCTCCAATGATTCCTTGATATAAGACCGCATAGCGTCATGTTCAGGTACAGACAAGTTAAAAAGGCGACCTTTAGGGAATTTACTACCAGGCACTAATTCAATAGCGCAGTCATAGCTCCTATGGGGAGGCAAGGATGCAGATTTACTTTCGCTAAACACATCAGAAAAATCAAAAAAAAGTCAGGAACATCCTGAGCCTGGGGGAAGGCAGAAAAAACAGGAGTGTTGGTATTAACACATTGGCAGCCCCAACTGGTTACAGACACAGATTTCCAATCCAAAACAGGATTATGAGACTGTAACCAAGGGAAACCCAGCACGATAATGTCATGCAGATTATATAGAACCAAAAATTTGCAGCACTCCTGGTGATCAGGTTCAACCCTCATTATCACCTGAGTAGAAAACTGGGGTTTATTCTCAGCCAAAGGGGTAGAATCGATCCCCAGTAGGGGAATAGACTTCTGTAGGGTATCAAAGGAAACCTACAACGTTTAGCAAAATCATAATCCATCAGGTTAATATCTGCTCCAGAATCAACGAAAGCCTGAGCAGAAAATGAGGACAGAGAGCATATCAGAGTGACAGTTAATAAAAACTTAGTCTGAACACTACCCAAGACAACTGAGCGTGCAAAACGTCTTCCCCGCTTAGGGCAGACTGAAATAGCATGAGAGGCATCACCACAGTAGAAACATAACCCATTGCGCTTTCGAAACTCATGACGCTGTGCCCCAGACACCACTCTATCACACTGCATGGGTTCAGAAGCTGGTTCACAAGGCAACACCATTCCACGCATACTTCTCCGCTCAGAAAACGTCTGTCAATTTGAATCGCTAATGACATAGAATCATTGAGACTAGAGGGACAGGGAATCCCACCATAACATCCTTTACATTATCTGACAGACCCTTCCGGAAAAGGGCCGCCAAAGCGTCGTCATTCCATTTGGTCAGGACTGCCCACCTACGGAATCTCTGACAGTATAACTCAGCGTCCTCAAGCCCCTGACTTAATGCCAACAAAGTTTTTTCAGCCTGATCAGTGACATTAGGCTCATCGTACAATAACCACAAAGCATGAAAAAATGCATCAACATCACTCAAAACAGGATCCCCAGGTGTCAGGGAAAAAGCCCAATCCTGAGGGTCGCCGCGCAGGAGAGAGATGACAATTTGAACCTGCTGCGCTGCGTTCCCTGAGGACTTAGATTTTAAGGCAAAAAACAATTTACAGTTATTTTTGAAATTCAGAAACTTAGCTCGATCCCCTAAAAACAAATCTGGCATGGGAATCCTAGGTTCCACAACAGGCAACCTAGCAAGATAGGTTGCAATACTCCGAACTTCAGTGGCAAGCTGATCCACACGGCCAGACAACTGTGCAAACTCCATTGAGAGGAAAAAAAAAAAAAATCCTCCTCTGCACCCAGAGATACAGAGGGAAAAAAAAAATGCAACAAACAGAAAAAAATAAAATAAAATAAAATCTCTGACAACTCTGACAACTTTTTTCTTTCACAATATTTTCCCTTCTGTGAGTACAATATAATTTTCAGTTTTGGCCGGTGATACTGTTATGTTTCGGTAGCTGAGGAGAGCAGGCAAAAAGGCAATACACCAGAGCAGTTGGAATCTATGAGATTGCAGTACCGTGACTAACCACCACAACTAGAGGCAGCCGTGGAGCGTTCCTACGTTGGTCCTAGACGCCTCGTCACAGCCTGAGAAACTACTACACCTAAAGATAGAAATAGGAAAGCTATCTGCCCCGGAGCAGAACCCCAAAGATAATAGAAAGCCCCCAAACATGTAATGGCGGTTAGACAAGAGGAAATACAGACACAGAAAGAAAATAGTATGAGCAAATGCTGGGGCCCAAACTATCTAAATAGAAAAGGATAGGAAGGGTACTTACTGCAATCCCAGAAAACCCTGAAAAGCACCAACTCTACTAATTTCAAAATCACCTGAGATCACACGACCTCTACCACCTAAATTAGTTCTCTGGTGTAACAAAATCAAAACAGCAGCCACTGAAAAACTAAAAGCAAAAGAACAAAACTCAGTGGCTGAACTAAACTGAGAGGGCAGAAGCCCCCGGAGGGGACCCTGAAGGCCCCCAAAGAAGTGCAGGACAAAATGCAAAAATATAGCAAAAACACAAAAGAAGCAAAAGTCTTATCTGTAAGCAGGAGATGCAGACACGACACAGCAGGCCACAAGGGAAACTGGAATAAGGATTCAGACCAGAACAATTGATCACCGGCAACCCTGATGGGAAAATGACTCCCTTATATAAGACCAGTCAGTAACACCTGATTCCCAGTCCTCACAATCTTCACTAGCACGCTTGTAACCAACCAGAGGGAGCCTCTGCTCAGAACTCATCTCAAACCCATTCACAACACGGTTCCCTTGCTGACTTTCTTCCTCCGTTGAGGCCCCTTCTTTGGTCAGCCTCTCCAGTTCACTCTCCTCCCATGCGCTCGGACCGGGAGAGCGCAATCGTTCAGTTTCCCGGTCTGTCGTGTATTTCCTGAGCTGGGCATTAGCTTCCTTCTCACTCTGGAGTTCTTGGAGAATTTTCTCTCTCTCCTCTGCCCAGCAATGGTGCTCATCCTCTCTCCATAGAAGTTCCTGGTGATGCTTCTCCTGGGCCTCTCTGAGCATCTCCATATCTTTCACTAGGATTTTGTTCGCCGTCTGGCACGCTGACAGTTGACTTTGGACTTTAGAGGCTTCCTTCTCCAGGCCCTCCACGCGTTGCTCAATCTCTTGTCTCCGTATCCTTTCTCGCCCGACTGTCTCTTTAAGCAGCTCCATCTCGTGGACTTGTCTCTCTTTTACCAGTACATGTGGCACCATCCTTTCCCCCTTATTTCTCTTTTTAGAGAGCATAGGCTGTCTGGCCTTCCTGCAGCCCCTGTGGTGAGGAGGAGGTCTGCCCCTTGTACCCGACTCCACCTTGTTGCACTCGCTTTCACTTGCGGTTAAGTTACAGTCTGCATAGGAGTCATTCCCACTCCCTCTGTCATCTTGGAACAGCAAGTCCCCACTTAACCAGGTGTCGGCCCCTATTCCTGGAGCTACCCAGTTTTCTGCGGTCCTATATTTGGTCACGCCAAAGTCCTCGCTTTGGTCTGAGCCACACTTTCTTACGGTCACCAGGCACTGGATATCTTTGACTTTAGGGGTGGCTACCTCTGTTTTATCCACCACACTATCAGCCACCACTACAGCCTCCTGCAGGGATGGGCCTCTCTTAGGGTCATTCTGGTTCCCTTCTGAGCAATCAGCCAGTGCTTCATCCCACACCTCCCAAAACCGTTTACAATCCTGGCCTATTATTATAGGATATGGTAAGTCTGGGACTACAGGGACATCCTGGGTAGAAATAATAGTGGACGTCTCAACGATTACCCTGGTTACCTGATACTCCCTAGTGACCCCATGAACACAAGGGACTTCCATCTTCCTTCCGGGAATCAGATAGACAGGGAGTGTGTCGCTCAGCAGAGTCACCTGGCTTCCTGAGTCTAGAAGTCCACTCACACACTCTCCATTCACTATTAGAGAACAGTTCAGTGCCCCCCGGTCAGATGTAAAGTCAGTACACCATTCGCGACATACGCTGTTCAAACCCTGAACCCGGCAATAGTTCCTCGGCTCATCCGCCGCCACCTCTTTTCTCCTCATTGACTCAGTTTGAGACTCCGCCCCTTCTGAGTGTGGCAGTAGTTTGTTAGGGTTTACTGGTTCCCCATTCTCGCTAGGGACCTCAGAACCCTTTCTCCACAGATCCCAAAACAGACAGAAATCCCGGCCTATAATTATAGGACGCACCAAGTCCCGAACGACGCCGACTTCATGGGACTCAGTGCCATGCGTCGTTTCAATGTCTACTCTGGCCATAGGGTAGTCTTTTACATCACCATGTATGCATTGAACACCAACTTTTTTCCCTGGTAGTATGTTGAGAGGAAAAGTGGCCCTAATCAAGGTCACTAAGCTCCCAGAGTCTAGCAGCGCCGTTACTGCTTCACCGTTCACCTTCACGGGACATACTTGAGGACCCTGATTGGGGAACGGGTTTCCACTGCAGGCTGGATATGCATACCATGAAATACGGTGTCCTATGCTGCAGTCCATCTGCTCAGTGGTCTGCGGACACCGGGCAGCTATATGTCCTGGCTCGCGGCACCTCCAACAAATAATATCACCCGTAGTGACCTTGGGCACCATCTCCCCCCGCCATTTTGACCTTGGGCTCCCCAGCCCTTTTTGGGACTCTGCCCCCTGTTGGGGCCGCCAGTACGGAATAGGCTGCTTCCCCAAGGCACCTTCCATTCCCTGGTACCTCTCGACCAGTCCGACCAGTTCATCAGCATTCCGGGGATCACCCTGGGCAACCCAAGTCTGTAGGGGTTTTGGCAAGGAGTGCCCAAACCGATCCATGACGACTCTTTCTACCATCTGTGCCGGCTAGCGGACTCTGGCTGTAGCCATTTCTGGACCAGGTGCAGTAAGTCAAACATTTGGGAGCGAGGTGGTTTGTCCCGGTGATAAGCCCAGCGGTGCACCCTCTGTGCCCTGATAGTCATTGTTACCCCCATACGTGCGAGGATCTCAACCTTTAGCTTAGGATATTCCTGAGCGTCCTGCACAGTCAAATCGTAATACGCCTTCTGGGGTTCCCCTGTCAGGTATGGGGCCAGTATCTCGGCCCACTGCTCTGGGGGAAGTCTTTTCCTCTCAGCAACCCTCTCAAATACAGTCAGGAAGGCTTCCACATCATCCCCGGGGTCATTTTTTGTAATGTGCGTCTTACCGCCTTTCTGACGTTGTTCTTATTAGCCAGACCTGGGGTTGGGGCGCTCGTCCTGCCCTGGATGGCGGTTGTCAGAAGCTGCATCTGCTGCCGATGCTCCTGCTGCATCTGCTGTTGGTGCTCCTGCTGGCTCTGCTGCATCTGTTGCAAGAACAACCTGTTGGCTTCTTGCTGCTGCACCTGCGCCTGGACCAAGTGTTTCAGCAGGTCCTCCATTTTCTCCGGCAATGCTGGCTGGGTTGCTATAGCCTTGACCCACGACATGCAATAACCAGTCTCACTTCTCTGCTGGGAACGCTGCCCGCATTTACGCCACCAATTGTAGGGATGTGGTCTCGCTGGTGTGCGACCGGAGGTAAGCAGAAGGGCGACTCTTCCTGCTTCTTTAAGCAAGTTTATTAAAACTTCATAAACTTGCTTTAAGACAGAAAACAAAAACAGCCTTCTCTGGCACAAAGTAACAAAACAGATATAAAGTCCTGGTACTCGAAGTGAGCACTCTTTTCAGCAACCAGACTGGAGGTCTCCTCAGAACTCCCACACTGGAGGTTTCCACACCTCCAGCCACTCACACCTGTGGTCAGCAGCAGGCTCACTTATATACACCAGACATTCAGTTAACACAGAGCACATGACCTGTCATGTGCTCTGTGACCTCATCACAGGTCCTCAAACCACATACAAAGTTATAGTGAAGTCTTACTATCACTACAATATATATATATATGTATTCTATGTGTATATACTGTATCTATTGTTTTGTGAGATGTCAGTGTGATTTTTACAGTGGCCGGACATGAATTTCCGGGTTTTCAAAGGGCACTGATGCGTAAAAATCGGACAGCACTCGCAGGGTGCGAGTGCTGTGCGATTTTTTTCTCGCGCCCATTGACTTGTATTGGCGAGTCTTGTCTGAGATGCGCAGCAATATGCAGGAGGCTGTGATTTTTTTCTCAGTCCGATTTCAACTCAGAAAAAAAATTGCAGATGAGATGTCACCCATTAAATAACATTGGTCCGAGTGCAATCCAATTTTTTATTGCACTCATCCGTATTTCTCGCATATGGGTATGAGCCCTAAAGTGCAGACTAGAGATGAGCAATAGCCTTTTTAGGGCCGAGTCAGGTTTCATGAAACCCGACATTCTCAAAAGTCGACTCGAACGAAATCGGCCGACTATCGGGAAAAGTCGGTGGTCCGACTGAAACACGAAACCCAATGCAAGTCAATGGGGAAGCAAAGTCGGCAGGGAGTGGGGGGCAGTAAACACACCTACAGTGCCCATTTGAAAGGCAATGACATCAATTCTTATTACTTAAGCTTGGCAACCTTAATTAACTTTATAATAATAGTTACGCATTGAAAACTGGGGGTTATTTGGCTAAACTGTGTGTGGGGGGTAGGGCTGGCTCCTGGTTTTCGTGTGCCCCAGGCCAAAGTGTGTCAGTGGGCACCTTTAACACATACCACAATTCATGATGCTCCGATATGGCAGAGAAATATAGGTATAGTACAATGCCAAATACTTCACTTCTTTCATTACATGACTGATATCTATTTTAAATTCTACAATAGCTCAAAAACCGGACAGTATATTCCTCCATACAGTATTATGGCCACCACATAGTGCGCCATACAGAATAATGAGCCCCATATATTGCTCCATACATAATTGGTCCCATATAATGTTCCATACAGTATTTATGAGCTCCACATACTGCTCCAGTATATGATGGTCTCCATATAATGTGCCATAAAGTATAGGATGGTCCCCATAGAGTAGAATGAGCCCCACATATTGCTCCATACAGTATAATGAGTCGCATATAAAGCTCCATACAGTATATGATGGGCCCCATATATTGCTCCATACAGAATGGGCTCCATATAATGCTCCATGCAGAATAGGCCCATATGTACCCCATATGATGCTTCATACCCTATATGATGCCCCATAAATAATGAACCCCATATGATTCTCCAGTATATGATGGGCCCCATGGATGATTCTCCAGTGTCTTATGGGCCAAAATAATGCTCCATATATAATGGGCCCCATTTATAATGCTCCATTGTATAATAGGCCCCGTAAATGCTGCTCCACTGTCTGTTTTCCCCCTTTTAGAATGCTCCAGTGTATGATGGGCCCCATGGATAATGCTCCATTGTATGATGGGCCAATATAATGCTCCATATATAATGGGCCCCATTTATAATGATCCAGTGTATAATGGTCCCCGCAAATGCTGCTCCAGTGTCTGATGTCCCCCATTTAGAATGCTCCAGTATATGATGGGCCCCATGGATGATGCTCCAGTGTCTTATGAGCCAAAATAATGCTCCATATATAATAGGCCCCATTTATAATGCTACATTGTAGAATGGTCCCCGTAAATGCTGCTCCAGTGTCTGTTTTCCCCCTTTTAGAATGCTCCAGTATATGATGGGCCCCATGGATGATGCTCCAGTGTCTCATCTGCCCCATTTAGAATGCTCCAGTATATGATGGGCCCCATGAATGATGCTCCAGTGTATGATGGGCCAATATAATGCTCCATATATAATAGGCCCCATTTATAATGCTCCAGTGTATAATGGGCCCCGTAGATGCTGCTCCAGTGTCTGATGTCCCCCATTTAGAGTGCACCAGTGTATGATGGGCCCTGTAGATGCTGTTCCAGAGTCTGATGTCTCCCATTTAGAATGCTCCAGTGTATGATGGGCCCTATCTATGATGCTCAAGTGTATGATGGGCCCCATATATAATTCTCCAGTGTATAATGCTCCCCATATATTGCTCCAAACATTAGAAAAAATGAAATACCTCTCCTCGGGACTGCTCTACTCTGGACTCCTCAGAGTTGCCATCTTACAGCTCTCTGCACTTAAACTGTTTAAGCAGAGGGCATACAGAAGTGACATCATCGTGCTCTCTAACCTGAATGTCACTGTCAGGAAACGCGGAAGATGTCACAGCGGTGGAGCAGGGAGAGGTAAGTATTGCAAGTGCTGGGGCCATGAGCAAGCAGGGGGGGGCACACTCATGGGCGCCGGTGTGTCTGACGGCGAGTGGGCCCCCCCACTGTCAGAGACACTTTTTTGTACTATGACGGGCCCTGTGCCAGTGCCGTCGCCCACGAGTCGGCCCCGTCACCTGCTCAGGTGCTGACGCTGGCCCTGGGGAGTATTTGTAGGTTTTAAAGTCCGTCCACGCTTTCAAGTGCATGTTCATTAAATGTCTAAGCATGCAACTGGTATTCAAATTTCTGAGATTTTTCCCTCGGCTAAAGGTCCTTCCGCACTTCTTACAGATAACCTTTGCCTCATCAATAGGATTTTGGTCAAAAAAGTGCCACACTGGACTCTTCCTACTATGGTATAAATTTTCAGGGCTTGCACGCTGTGCTAATTTGACCATCTGGCCAAGCTGTTCTGCAACTCTTTTTGTTTTTTTTAACACCTTTTTGGACTGCTACGGGCCTGCCAGATAACCGCTGTTGCGATGTCAATACCTGCTGCGGACAGGGCCTGCGTCAGCACCTGGCCTACCTGGGCAAGTGCCGGGGCCCTAAGCAGGCGGGGAGGCCCCTAGCCGTAGGGCACCCCGGCGTCCGTTAGCGGATGAGAGCGGTGCCAGCGCTGCCACTGGGCACCCCTGCTTGCTCAGTGCCCCACAGCAGACGGCACAATACTTACCTCTCCCTGTGCCTCCGCAGCTCCAAGCTCCAGGGGCGCCTCAGGGTGCCCGTGCTTCCTCTCACAGCAGCGCCGCTGGATGACGTCATCATTCAGCGGCCGGCTGTGGCAGAGAGTAAGCGCAGGCGCCGGACAGGTGAGATGTGAGGTGTATGTGTCTGTGTGTATCAGTGGGTGTGTATGTAGTGTGCGGTACTTTGTGTGTGTGTATGTGAGAGAGTGCTGCGGTGCTGTCTGTGTGTGGTGCTGTATGTGTGATGATGATGATGGGGAAGCGATGATGATGGGGAGGCTATGATGATGATGATGGGGAGGAAATGATATTGATGATGGGGAGGAAATGATGATAATGGGGAGGAAATAATGATGATGGGAAGGCAATCATGATGATGATGGGGAGGAAAAGATGATGATGATGATGGGGAGGCAATGATGATGATAATGGGGAGGCAATGATGATGATAATGGGGAGTCGATGATGATAATGGGGAGTCTTTCCACAGCGCCCTTTCCTGAGCAGAACGCAGCACAGTGCAGAGGAGAGCTCCATATTCTGCATGGAGCATTATATGGGGACCAGTATCCGTATGGAGCATTATTTGGGGTCCAATATTCTTTATGGAGCATTATATTTGGCCCATAATACTGTATGGAGGACTATGTGGTGCCCATAATATTGTATGGAGGACTGTACTGTCTGGTCTGTACTGTGCGCTGTGAGGATTTGGCGGTTTCTGAGCTATTGTAGAATTTACAATAGATATCACTCATGTAATGAAAGAAGAGACGTATTTGGCATTGTACTATACCCATATTTTTCTGCCGTATCTGTGCATCATGAATCGTGGTCTGTGTTAAAGGGGCCCACTGAGACTCTTTCGCCCGGGGCCCATAAAAACCTGGAACCGGCCCTGGCTGCGGATCCTCCTCCTCTTCTGAGCTATTGCCAGCGGCACCCTCTTCCCCCACTGGATGCCAATCCGGGTCAACAACTGGGTCATCCATCACCTCCTCTTCAATTTCATCTGCACCTTCCTCTGTGTCACCGTGTAAGGTGGTATAGTATGCAGGAAGGGGCACCTGAGTTTCATCAGGGTCACATTCTGGCTCAGTAGACTGCGAGGGCAATGTAGTGCTCTGGTTGAATGTACCAGCAGAATCATCTAGCAGTGCCTGTGCATCAATGCACTCCATGTCAGATTCATCTTGGACTGGGGAATTCAGGATTTTAACTTGATAACCCAGGCATGGTATGTGAAAAGAGCTCCATGGAGTAATCTGAAGTGTGGCCTGCCGCATCCTTCACTTTTGGTGGGGGTGAAGGACAGAAGGAAAGGGATTGTTCCTGATGAGAAGTCTGCACTGACGACTCAGTGCTTGGAGTTTTTGAAACTTCAGAAGAGGAGGTGATAATGCTGGAGGCTGTTTTGGCAATGTAAGCCAAAACCTGTTCCGGATGCTCCGGCTTTAAAAGCGGCTTACGTAGTCCAAGAAAAGGGAGCCTTCCTGGCCTTCTGGAGCCAGACGATGACGCAGGCTCAACACCTCCTGCCTTAGGTCCTATTGTGCTTTTGGCACTACCAGCAGATGCACCACCACCATCAGTAACAGATGGCCCCCCACGCCCACGTTCGCGGCCTCTTCCACCATACTTCCTCATGTTTGTGAAAATGTACCCAAAATGCCAGCAGATATATAGTACTGTATCAGTAGCGTACAGCTGTATACGGTGAAGGTGAAAAATTTTAATCTCCGTATATATTTGCGGAGTAACAGACATAGACTCTCAAAGGCTCAGTATAGATTAGACCAGAATATAAAAAGCAAAAAAGTGTACTGTATCAGAAGCGTACAGCCGTATACCGTGCTGGGGTAATTTTAAATCTCCGTATATATTTCAGGAGTAACACACAGGCTCTCACAGGCTCAGTATGGAGTAGACCAGAATATGAAATGCAGAAAAAGTGTACTGTATCAGTAGCATACAGCTTTATACAGTGTTGGGGTATTTTTAAATCTCCGTATATATTTCAGGAGTAACACACACGCTCACAGACTCAATATGGATTACACCAGAATATGAAAAGCAGAAAAAGTGTACTGTATCAGTAGCGTACAGCTGTATACAGTGTTGGGGTAATTTTAAATCTCCGTATATATTTCAGGATTAACACAGACGCTCACAGGCTCAGTATGGATTACACCAGAATTGAAAAGCAGAAAAAGTTACTGTATCAGTACCGTACAGCTTTATACAGTGTTGGGGTACTTTTAAATCTCCGTATATATTTCTGGATTAACACACAGACGCTCACAGGCTCAGTATGGATAGACCAGAATATGAAGAGCATAAAAAGTGTACTGTATCAGTAGCGTACAGCTGTATACAGTGTTGGGGTAATTTTAAATCTCCGTATATGTTTCAGAGTAACACACAGACGCTCACAGGCTCAGTATGGCATAGACCAAAATATGAAAAGCAGAAAAAGTGTACTGTATCAGTAGCGTACAGCTGTACACAGTGTTGGGGTACTTTTAAATCTCCGTATATATTTCAGGATTAACACAGACGCTCACAGGCTCAGTATGGATTACACCAGAATATGAAAAGCAGAAAAAGTTTACTGTATCAGTACCGTACAGCTTTATACAGTGTTGGGGTACTTTTAAATCTCCGTATATATTTCTGGATTAACACACAGACGCTCACAGGCTCAGTATGGAGTAGACCAGAATATGAAAGAGCATAAAAAGTGTACTGTATCAGTAGCGTACAGCTGTACACAGTGTTGGGGTAATTTTAAATCTCCATATATATTTCAGGATAAACACACGCTCACAGGCTCAGTATGGATTACACCAGTAATGAAAAGCAAAAAATGTGTACTGTATCAGTAGTGTACAGCTGTATACAGTGTTGGGGTGATTTTAAATCTCCGATATATTTCAGGAGTAACACACAGACGCTCACAGGCTCAGTATGGAGTAGACAAGAATATGAAAAGCAGAAAAAGTGTACTGTATCAGTAGCGTACAGCTGTATACAGTGTTGGGGTAATTTTAAGTCTCCGTATATATTTCAGGAGTAATACACACGCTCACAGGCTCAGTATGGATTACACCAGAATATGAAAAGCAGAAAAAGTGTACTGTATCAGTAGCGTACAGCTGTTTACAGTATTGCGGTAATTTTAAATCTCCGTATATATTTCAGGAGATAACACACACGCTCACAGGCTCAGTATGGATTACACCAGAATATGAAAAGCAGAAAAAGTGTACTGTATCAGTAGCGTACAGCTGTATACAGTGTTGGGTAATTTTAATCTCCGTATATATTTGAGGAGTAACACACAGACGCTCTCTCAGTATGGATTGACCATAATACAGAAGGCAGAAAAAACGGTATCTGTTCAGAAGATACCAGCTGTATACGTTTGGGGAATAATTTAATCTCCGTATATATTTCCGTAACACACACAGACGCTCTCTCAGTATGGATTTGACCGTAATACACAAGGCAGAAAAAACGGTACTGTATCAGAAGATACCAGCTGTATAACGGTCTTGGGGAAAATTGATATCTCCGTATATATTTCCGGAGTCACACACAGATAGTCAGCATATAGTTGTCCGTGATACCAGCCATTACACGGTAGTGTGTGAGGAGCGTACAGCTCTATACGGTGTGGGAAAAAATGAACGCTCGGTAACTGTGCAGAAAAAAATAATAAAAGTATTAGTGCTGTGTAGGTGCTGTGTTAAAAAGCACTCTGCACAGCAGTGTACACACAGCAATACAGTAGCAGGCAGCCTAATAATCAGTTCTGCTGCTGCACACAAGAAATTCCTCCCCTGTCACTGACAGGCAGCCTAATAATCAGCTCTGCTGCTGAACACAAGCAATTCCTCCCCTGCACTGGCAGGCAGCCTAAGAACCAGCGCTGCTGCACACAACAAAATCCTCCCCTGTCACTGCACACTAACTGTACAGCTGAGCTAATCGCTATCAGCACAAGCAAAGAATTAGTTGTTTTTTCCTGCCTAATGCTCTCCCTACTGAGAACCAGCGGCAGCAACCTCACCCTACGCTAAGATCAGCAGAAGTAAAATGGCGGTCGGCGGTGAGGGCTTTTATAGGCACTGTGATGCCACACAAAGCAAGCCAATCACTGCAATGCCCTTCTCTAAGATGGTGGTGGCCGCTGTCCATGTCATCGCGTTGCCCACAGTGTGCGTACTTGCTCATTGGCTGAGAAAAGGCCCTTCAAGCATTATGGGAAAACCGACTTTGGCGCTCAGGTCGCCTAACGCATTGCCGACCTCACGCTATGGTCGGGTTTCGCTCGGGTTTTGAATCTGACCGACCTGTTTCGCCCAACTGTAGAGCAGACTCTCAGCTTTAATTTGAGGGTATTTACATTCTAATTGGAGTAACAGTTATTAACAGTTTGGTACATTATGCAAAAAAAAGAGCGCACTGGTGAGCTTGAGAACTCAAAAAGGCCAGGACATACAAGGAAGATGATGAAGAAAAACCCTTCACAACATTCACCCAAGTGAAGAACACTCTCCAGGAAGTAGGTGTTTCATTGTCTACAAGTGCTTTTCAATAAATTAGAATATCATCAAAAAGTTAATTTATTTCAGTTCTTCAATACAAAAAGTGAAACTCATGTATTAACTAGAGTCATTATAAACAGAGTGATCAATTTCAAGTGTCTACTTCTGTTTATGTTGATGATTATGGCTTACAGCTAATGAAAACCCAAAAGTCATTATGTCCCTGTGAGGTGTTGACACGCTTAGCTGCTTCCTCAGGTAGACACAGAAACACTTTGGTGGTAAAACACCTGCTGGTTTATTACACTCTACATAAACCAAGGCAGGATTCAGAAAACAAAAACAGCCCAGCCTTCCTGGCTTAATGGAAAAAACAAAACAAAAAAAGTTCAACAAAGTCCTCAGCTCCTCCTTGGAGCTACGTGGGAGTACCTCCTCTCCAAAGACACAACAACCTACTGGCTCTCATGGCCAGGTATTTAACACTCATGTGATGGTCACATGACCATGAAATCACACAGTTCCTGTCAGGACTCTGCATGTGTAGATACGGTGGAGATATGTGGACCTCCTCCCACCTTCTCTATGGAGGTCCACTAAAACCAGCACATCGTATAACTTTATATAAAGCATCCCAACACGCAGTGTGCTGGAGGAAACTATTCTAGTTTTACATCACTGATGCCACCATGCGCAGTGACACGTATCTCCCCTCCATCACTTCACCAATAAATCTGTCACATATTCCACCCTTTGTCCAAAGCCGGGGGTTTTGGCACCTTCAGATGCTAAACAGGA